>JADLZK010003899.1:600000-822817 GCA_015847255.1 Hyparrhenia diplandra
AAGAAGAGACTCATTCTCAAGATTAAGCTTGTCAATCTTAGAGTTTGCTTTAGAGATAATTTTAGAGTATTTTCAAGCAACTTAACAAGCTCATCATAACTAGGTGCTTCAAACTCATCATCATCACTATCATCATCACTAGCACTAGTTTCATCATCACTTTGTACCTTGTGTCCACCCTTGGCCATAAGGCATAGGTGTGTAGAAGATGAAGATGGCGATGGTGGTGGCGAAGGAAATGGAGACCCAATAGCAATGGCGGCCACCTTCTCTTGTTCATCATTGTTGACATTTCTTAACGCAATCACAAAAGGATGAATTTAAGATCCAACCCCAAGACGGTACCAGAAATGTATAATGGTATCTATCTAATAAGTCGACTTTGGATGTGGAGTTAATCTCACATTCGGCCAAAGGGTTAAGTGGAGAGTTAAAATAAGTTAGACGGAATTAGTTATGGTGTATGTCTACGCAACATTATCCATGGTGGAGTTAATCTCACGGGATCGGCACAAAAGGTGTACCACACATTCTAGCATTGCCTACGCACTAGTACGTCACCCTAGCAATAATGCTAAGAAATGCGTGAATGGTATTCTTAATATGTCACTTGAATCTCTTGCAATAATATGAATATGATATCCGCAAGCGCCGCGGATAGAAATACCAATTGTACCACTTCACGGGGAGTAAGTCCGGGTATCGTATTTATAGTTTACCCACGAGGGAAGGGGTAGGCTTATGGGTAGATTAATTGAATTCACTTGCAATGTGGTAAAGTAGAGTAACCATATGTAATCTAACTACTACGAGAGCAGGGGGTAAGTCATATAAAGATAATGATAAATGATAAGTGCCAAGTCAAAGATCATGGTGTGCCACTAGAATGTTTCATAAAAGGCAATGATAGCATGGTATAGGTAGAATAGTCGAGAATATTCCTACGTTACTCCTAATCACATGTCAATGCATACTAAGATTAGTGCAGTACACCTAGTAATCATGGCGGGGAAAGTAATATATCTACACATGGTGAACATTACGAAGGAAGATCAAGAACAAAGCAAGAAATCTACCATAGTAACAAGGCTCAACTAGCCCCTACATTCGGGGTGGAATACAAAGGACTCAACGGGGAATATCACCGTGATCTACCACACGCCGAGAATATAGGGTGCGACCACGAGCAAATGTTGTATAAACACCACGTTTACATTGTTGGCCACTCACCCAAGATATCATTAAGTGAGCACTATACGACTCCATGCTTGAATATAAAGACAATCTGACTATACTAGGCATATAATCATAATAAACATTGAAACATATAACTAAGAATATAATCATTGAATAGAGCAAAGTCATAACAAATGTAACGAACCAAAATACTTACAAGATTAGATACAAGAGAGAAGCCACGAAGCTTCGGCTCTGCTACTTCTTGACGATCGAGGGAATCAAGGCAAGCTTGACTTCCTCTAGAACTAGCCTAGATAGCTAATGCTCTAATTATGGTGGAACTAGGGCTTGGGATCTTGACTTGATGACTTGATTGGTATGGAGTAGAATGAATTGAAATGAATTATGGTTTCACCCGGTGGTCGGGGGTCTTGTTATATAGGGAGGAGGATGCAAACCGTAGCCCTTGGATGAAACCGACCTTGAGGAGTGGTGTAGATTTAATCTCCATGGCGGTTGCAAACCGACCTAAGAAGAGAGGTCGGGCTGATGGGCCCCCCAGGGCCGCGCCCGAGGGCTGTCAGGTGGGCCCCATCTTGTGGGTCGTGTCCTCACGGTGTCTTCTAGAATATTCTTGCGTGGGTTTCAAGTCGAGGTTGCTTCACGGATAAGTCTTTGTGTCATAGGGCTTGCAAACTCTCGGGCATTTTCCTGTTTAATCTCTGAAAATATATAAATCACCAAAACTCGTGGAATTATGTTAGTCGGCCCCTAAACTATGTTGATACTCATTTTAAGCCCTTATTTCAGTTTTAAATGTCTATTAATTTTATGCTATAAGATATACCAACAAGCTCCCCCAAGCTTACCTCTTGCTAGTCCCTAGCAAGATTATATTGTTGGATCAGGAGTTGCTGCAACGCTTTCACACCTCAAAAGTACACATGCTTTCAAACAAAATTTCTTCTCAGGATAAGAATAAACTTTTTCAACCTTCAACTTACCCATGTTACCTTAAATCGTGGAGCTTATAGCCTTTTCTTGTGATCTTGGGCAATTGAAAGATAGAACAATCAAGTCAAGCACCATGTCTCAAACTCTTTGTTCAACTATCATTTCGGAGTTTTTGCAAGTTTTCAAAATAAAACTCAAAGTTCCTTTAGTATGACCCTTTTAAGTCTCTCATTTATGGTACTTGGTGGATCCTCACTAAGGCAATAAGGTTGTTTTGCCTTTCTCTCATAATATGTGGTATTTCTGGACTAAGGCAGTAGGATACTATGCCTTCTTCTCTCTCACCCTATATCTAAAGCTTATATGTGGAGTTCATAGGTGGGAGAAGACTAAATCTACTTACTAAGCATATATTGTAAGTTCAAGCAATGGATCCAAAGTAACGAGTCATACTGATGCATGTGTATGATGGAATGGAATGAATATGATGGTAGGTGTATAAGGTGAATGCAATGAATGCAGTGAGGGGAAAGCCTAATTCTACTTTAGCTCCTTGAAAAATCATCTCTCTTTTGAAATTTGGAAACACTTAAGAGAACACAGGTTGTATTCTCTTTTTTTTCTTTTCTTTTTTTTTTTTTTATGGAGAGGCGGGCATCTAAGTACCCATTGTTTTCATATCGAACACTTGTCCATTTTTTAACTGTCCTTTATTCTTTCTTTTTTTTTTTTTTTTTTAACTACAACCCAAGTCTCTTTTGCAATAAACTTTTGAGAGATAAATAAGAGTAATGGAGCTTTACAGGAATGTTGGCTGAGTGGATATATGTAGGGAATATTTTTGGTTGTTCTTCTCCTAGGATAGAGTAGAACATTTTTGGTGGGTATATAGTGGAGGCGTATGGTGGATGTGTATATGGTGAATGCGTACTTCAGGGTAGAAGTAGCATATAAATGAATGGAGTCTAGTGGAATGGAATGAAATGCAGTGGTGTGGTGGATTGAGTGTACATGATCAGCATGACAAGTTTCTAAGGGTCGATAAAGATTGACCAAACTCAATGCAAAACAAGCAGCCTATATATATCAAAAGGTTTTCCTAATCTATGAAGCATGTATATATATGGTGTGGTAGGAATTTCAACACTCGTCATACAGGAACTTATCATGTGCATTTATAATTTTCAAAAGGTAAATCTCTAGAAATCTAGTGTCACTAGGAGTAAGAGAAACAACAGCTCAAACTTTCATATATCATATCCGTCAATTGCCTAGACTTTAGAGCAAGCATTTGCAATCCCAGATTTCAGGTTGAGCAAATCTCAAGTCAAAGCGGTTTGCATTTAAGGCTCGAGAGAAATTAAGCTTGAAAGCTAGGTACTTGAAAGGAATTACAATGGAGCAACTATTCATCATCTCCTTTGTTTTTAAGGTTCATTTTAGTTGAGCAAAAGCATGATAGTGTACACTCTCTCTTGATCATTTATTCTCACACTCTAATAAAGACTCTTTAAACGACTATAAAGACTAGACTCTTAGCAAACTAAGCAAACCAAAATATTAGCTAATAATAGATAGGGATACTTATCGTGATAAATGGGTGTGCTCTCCCCAAGCTAGATTGGAATGTCGGGTTGAAGATGTGGAAGTTGAGGTAGATGGTGACGATGGTGTCATCCTATCATGTCTCTCTCCCTTGAATCCTCATTGAACTCAAATAGACAACAAAGCTAGTGGAACTTGATTAAGCGTTAGGGGTTAGCCATGTTGCTTTTGATTGCCTAGGAATGTCTCGGCGGCATTAAATATTTTTGGGATTTTATTTTTCTATGCAAGAAAAGATAAAGAACTTATGAATGCATCTTTATTTTATTTTTATGCCACCCAAAGTAAATATTCCCGAGGGTGTTTATCCCTCGGGTTTACTCACATGGGGCTTCAAGGTTTTCACAAAACAAAGCACAAAACATTTTTATTGTCTTTTTCTAATGAAACTTATAAAGGGAAATATGCTATGCACAAAGTAAAAGTAAATATGCAATGCTTTGGGAATTAAATATGGATAACTACCGAGTTACCTTTCGGCGAAGGTTCGGCGATTTAAAATCCTCCGAACAAGACCTTTTGTTCTATTCATTCTTCCCAGGGTACATCAGTTGTCACACAAAGTGGCACTGATGATTTGATTGATGTCTCTTCTGATGATGTACTGGGAGATGTCTCTTTCTTCCTCCATTGTTTCTTGGTTGCGTGTTGCTCCTTGGAGTGGTTGGTTCTTCAACCTTCTCTTCTTGGATCTTCAATAATTGCTTCTTTTGACGGCGTCTTCATGCGACATGTTCTTCTTTGGCATTCATAATTAGCATAACTATTAAAGTACAAGTGTACCTTTTACGAAGGAACTGGAAGTGGATCTCCCCGATCGGATGTAGATGATGGCGCGCGTGGTGTTGAGGAATAGTCTCCCCAAAGCACTAGTGGTGGATCCTGTTCTTCCCCATGTCCATGACTAAGAAGTCGGTGAGGACATAGTGCTCATTGATTTATGCAGTGCGTCTCTAGCAATTCCTTCCAGAAATCGAAACGGTTGGTCCGCCATCTACAACTGCACATATGTTGGGTACAAAGGCATCTTACCAAATAATAATTCATACGTTACCTTTTCCATTGGGTTGATGCCGGATCCCATATCGCAATAGGTGTTATTAAAGGTCAACTGGTTGATGGAGCATGCTATGGTTGGGACGCCTGGATCTTCCGGCTTGCGTAGCATTGGAGATCCGAGTAGGTGGTCGTTTTCAGAACATACCTGGTTGATCATCATTACCTTCGTAGGCTGAGCCTTCTTATTCTTATTCTACTTTTTCTTGATGGTCTCTGGTGTCGTCTCATAGAAGTATGGCGTCTGTGGGTGAGCAGGAGCTATAAGTGTCTTGTCCTTAAAGTTGAATCTCTCCTTTCTCCCCTTGATGGTGAACAGATTTTTGGACTGATGGTGTAGATGATAGCTTTGGCCGTGCTCAAGAACGGTCGACCTAATATGATTGGTGCCCTTTCATCTTCTCCTATTTCAATAACCGCAAAGTCTGCTAGCATGCATGAGTGTCCAACCCACACAATCACATCTTCAAGTATTCCCTTGGGGTATTTGAAGTGATCGGGTGCAATGGTTGCAAGCACATGGTTGTATACAATAATGGTGAACCATGAATTTTCTCATATATTACCTTAGGCATGATGTTGATGCTTGAGTCAAAGTCACATAGCGTGGCCTCAATGGTGTAGGGCCAATTCTGATGGGGAAGACGGTCTCCCTGGATCTCCTTTATTGGGTGGTAGGGAGTCGTCATTTCATCCATTCTTTCAAAGCTCTTTGAAGTAGAAATCTGCATTGAATATATCGACAAGGTTTGCAGATTCTAATTCTTCCAGCTGGCCCGGAATCTTACCTGGTGTGGTTAGTTGAATAGATATAGCTAGCTGAGAAATCTGAGACTATCATTTTATTGAAGCTATGCTGATTTTTAATCTCAGAAGAAAAGCTATCCATTTTATAGTTTTTAGCATTTTATCATTGGAAGCTAACTTCATAGATAGGTTCTCCATGGTCTTACCGAGGTCTCACAAGGAACGCTGATTGTAATTATTATTGAAATTATTACCTTGATAGTTACCTGAGTAGTTACCTTGGTAGCTGGGCCTCTGTTGGTTCCAACCTTGATTCTATTGAGGAAGGTAGTTGTTATTATTGTTGATGTAGCTCACATCCTCTCCAATCTTTGGGCATTTGTTGCCTGTGTGCCCTCTTTAAGCTGGTGCATTCCTCCTAATCTCTTGCAGGGTTGACTTTCTTCGTTCCATCTCTGGTTGGAAGCCATCTTCTCCACAAGCTCAATAGCTTTAATGAATGTAAGTGATAGGAAAGCACCTCAGCAACAACATCCATGGTCTCATGAGTACTAGTATTGAACTCGTGGTAGAAAGTCTGCATGATTAGCCACTTCTCCATCCCATAATATGGACATTCTAAAATATAATCTTGGAAGTGTTCCCACGCTTTTGGGATAGATTCATCGTGTTCTTTGGAAATTGGATAACTTCTCCGTAAGGCACTTGTCTTGCCTATAGGAAAGAACTTGACTAGGAAGGCAGTAGAGCGAGTGACCAGGTGGTGTTTCTTCTCTTTATTAGCGTAGAACCACTACTTCACCTTTCCCAAGAGTGAGAATGGGAAGAGGCGGAGTAGGATGGCGTTTCTTGGTACTCTTTTAATGGTGAGAGTGCTGTAGGTTTCCACGAAATGTTGGAGATGAGCACTCACATCTTCATGTGCCTTTCTATAGAATTGGCTAGCTTGTACCATATTGATGAGCCCAAGCTTGAGTTGAAAGTCATTGTCCCTAATCTCAACTGCTAGCCTAGTATGTTGGCCGTAGTTGAAATAGAGAACTCACATAATGTCTTGTTGCCATGGCCTCAAAAACTGGTGTTAAGCTTCGCCTTGATTAATGATCGTCCGGGACAGAAGGTGTTGGAGTTTTTCTAAGCTTGGATATTACCCTTACGATCAATATTTCTGGATCTTCAATATAATTATCCAGACGGCCACTCCAATTCATTCATTACCCTGCATAAGATAAACACAAGTAGACAAATCAAGGGTAATCCTATTCGAGTAGTGACTAATGGGTCCTCAATACCTTACATGATGCAAGTGATATCAATCTATCCATATGTGTGTGTTCGTTTGGCTAGCACCCTTCGACGCAAGGCGCCGAGAAATGCTTCGTTGACATTTCTTAACGCTTAATCACAAAAGGATGGATTTAAGATCCAACCCCAAGACGGCGCCAGAAATGTATAATGGTATCTATCTAATAAGTCAGCCTAGACGTGGAGTTAATCTCACATTCCAGCAAGGGTTAGGGCGGAGAGTTAAAATAACTTAGACGGAATTAGTTATGGTGTATGTCTCTGCAACATTATCCATGGTGGAGTTAATCTCACCAGGATAGGCACAAAAGGTGTACCACACATTCTAGCATTGCCTACATACTAGTCTATCACCCTAGCAACAACGCTAAGAAATGCGTGAATGGTATAATATGTCACTTGAACCTCTTGCAATAATATGAATATGATATCTGCAAGCGCACAGATAGAAATACCAATTGTACCACTTCACCGGGAGTAAGTCCAGGTATCGTATTTATAGTTTACCACAGGGAAGGGGTAGGCTTATGGGTAGATTAATTGAATTCACTTGCAATGTGGTAAAGTAGAGTAACCATATGTAATCTAACTACTCTGAACAGGGGTAAGTCATATAAAGATAATGATAAATGATAAGTGCCAAGTCAAAGATCATGGTGTGCCACTAGAATGTTTCATAAAAGGCAATGATAGCATGGTATAGGTAGAATAGTCAGAATATTCCTATGTTACTCCTAATCACATGTCAATGCATACTAAGATTAGTGCAGTACACCTAGTAATCATAGCAGGAAAGTAATATATCTACACATGGTCAACATTACTAAGGAAGATCAAGAACAAAGCAAGAAATCTACCATAGTAATAAGGCTCAACTAGCCCTACATTCGGGGGTGGACTACAAAGGACTCAACAGGAATATCACACCCGCGATCTACCACACGTCCCGGAATATAGGGTGCAGCCACAGGCAAACGTTGTATAAACACCACGTTTACACATTGTTGGCCACTCACCCAAGATATCATTAAGTGAGCGCTATACGACTCCATGCTTGAATATAAAGACAATCTAACTATACTAGGCATATAATCCTAATAAACATTGAAACATATAACTAAGAATATAATCATTGAATAGAGCAAAGTCATAACAAATGTAACGAAACAAAATACTTACAAGATTAGATACAAGAGAGAAGCCACGAGAAGCTCGGCTCCGCTACTTCTTGACGATCGGGGAATCCAAGGGAAGCTTGACTTCCTCTAGAACTAGCCTAGATAGCTAATGCTCTAATTATGGTGGAACTAGGGCTTGGGATCTTGACTTGATGACTTGATTGGTATGGGTAGAATGAATTGGAATGAATTAGGGTTTCACCCAGGGGTCAGGGGGTCTTGTTATATAGCCCCGGAGGATGCACCGTAGCCCTTGGATGAAACCGACCTTGAGGAGTGGTGTAGATTTAATCTCCATGGCGGTTGCAAACCGACCTAAGAAGCAGAGACTGACTGATGGGCCCCACAGGGCGGCCGCGCCCATGCATCAGGGCGGCCGCACACGAGGTTGCCGGGTGGGCCCCATCTTATGGGTCGTGTCCTCTGGTGTCTTCTAGAATATTCTTGCGTGGGTTTCAAATTAGAGTTGCTTCACGGATAAGTCTTTGTGTCATAGGGCTTGCAAACTCTCGGGCATTTTCCTGTTTAATCCCTAAAAATATATAAATCACCAAAACTCATGGAATTATGTTAGTCAGGCCCCTAAACTATGTTGATACTCATTTTAAGCCCTTATTTCAGTTTTAAATGTCTATTAATTTTATGCTATAAGATATACCAACAATCATCACTCTCTTCACTTAGGAAGAACCATCAGATGATTCAATGTCGGTGAGCCAATCACCAACAATATAAGCCTTGCCATTGTTCTTCTTGTGATAATCTTTCTTCTTGCCATTCTTCTTCTTGTATGGCTTTTCCTTCCTTTCATCTTCATCACTTGATTCTTCTTTCTTGTCCCTTTGCTTCTTCTTGTGTTTATCTTTCTTTGGTGGCTTGGGACATTGATGAGCTGGATGGCCAAGGTCATGGCAATTGTAGCATTCCATCTCGGAGAGTGGCTTTTCTTACTACTTATGAAGAACTTCTTTTTCTTGGAATCGAACTTGACACCATTCTTGCTTAGCTTTTTGAGCATCTTGGTGGTCTTCTTCACCATGAGAGCAAGGTCATCAAGTTCGCCATCACTTGAGGGATCATGAGAAGTCATCAAGACTTTTCCTTTGCCTTTCTTGTCAATGCTAGCCTTGAATGCAAGATCTTTCTTCTTCGTAGAGGAGGACTCATCCTTGGGGTTGATGTGCATGTACATCTCATGAGCATTGATCTTTCCCAATATTTGTGTTGGAGTAGAAGTGGAAAGATCTCCTTGGTGTAGCACGGTGACAATGTGCCCATATTTCTCAATGGGGAGGACACACAAGATTCTTCTCACAACATTGGATGGTGATATTTGTGTGAGTCCAAGCCCATTGAGTTCCTCTACAAGAACATTCAAGCGAGAATACATTTCGTTAGCATTTTCATTAGAAAGCATCTCAAATGCATTAAGCTTATTCATGACAAGATGGTAGCGTTCCTCACGCTCACTCTTTGTTCCCTCATGGAGTGCACAAATTTCCGTCCATAGATCATGGGCGTTTTTGTTGTTCCTCACGCGATTGAACACGTCTTTGCCAATGCCTCTAAAGATTGTGTTTCTAGCCTTGGCATTCCACTTAACGTGATCGTTCTCCTCGTCGGTGAGGTTCTTTGCATCCTTGGGTTGTGGGTAACCCTCGGTTCGGCTTTGAGAACGCCCGACATCTTGGGACTCTAGGTATGCCTCCATACGAATTCTCCAATAAGGAAAATCGTCCCCATCGAACATGGGAGGGGGTCCATCCCCGTGGGACATCTTGCTCTAGGCGGTTAAGCCTAATTAACGAGCAACACGGCTTTGATACCAATTGAAAGGATCAAGATGCCCAAGAGGTGCGGTGAATTGGGCTAATCTAAAATTTTATCGCAAATTAACAACCTACTAGCCCATATTCACCCTCTAGTGCCTAAGTGTGTTTCTATGAACTACCGCACAAAGTTTTGCACCCTAGGTTCCAATTCCTACACTAGCATGACAATTCTAAGAATGTAAAGACATGAATTGAATTGCGGAATGTAAATGCTCAAAGTAAAGAGAGGAAGAAGAACGCAGCGATGTTTTGCCGAGGTATCGGAGAGTCGCCACTCCCCACTAGTCCTCGTTGGAGCACTCTCGCAAGAGTATCGCTCCCCCCTCAGTCCCTCACAAGGACCAAGTGCTCTCTACGGGCTGATTCTTCGACACTCCATCGCGGTAAATCGCCCACAACCGCTCACAAGCTTGCTTGAGTCATCCACAAGCTCCACCGGATGATCTTCAAGCTCCAAACCACCACCAAGCCATCTAGGTGATGGCGATCACCAAGAGAAACAAGCACAAACTCTCACTTGATCTAGACAATCCTAATGAGAAGAGTGGATGCACACTTGAATCTCAAAGCACAAAAAAGAGGTCCTTAATCTTGCAAATCACAACACCTCAATAGGCTCTTGCACTCCCTTGCTCTCACAAGTGTTTCTTGGTGAACAAATGAGCAAGAGAGAGAGAATGGACGGGGTAAGGTTGTATTATAAGCCATGCTCAAAAATCCAACCGTTGCCCACAATATCTGCGAAAACACGAGCGGGGACGCTCAAAAAGCAGAGCCGCGGGCCGGGCGTCCCGGGCTGTGTAAATTCGAACCGGCGGTGGACCATTGCATGGGGCGGGGGGCGCTTCCGGCGCGACGACCGGACGCCGTCCGGTATGCTTGGCCATCAACGTCTCCACTGGACTACGTCCGACGCGGCGCCGGACGCGTCAGGCGCCAAACCCTAGCGTCTAGCGCCCTTCAATCTTTCACAAGACGCCGCCGCACGGCGGCCGGACGTATTTGGACCCGGCGTCCGACGCACCTCTCTTCTCGGGCGCCCAAATAAGCAAGTACTTTGAAGCCCGAATCACGCCCAATTCAAATTCTTTGTGAGCGGCTTCAACTCCAACCAATCTTAGGGACATTTTGCAGCTACCTAGTGCTATGTTTGTCAAGTGTGCACCACATCTAAACATTAGACTCACCTAGGTCAAGCTACCCATTCGTACCCCCTTAATAGTACGGCCAAAAGAGAAAACAAAGTCCTAACGACTAATCCGATGTCACTCAACTCCATCGACAATCGGAACTAACCATCCTTAACCTTGTCGTCCATCCTTTGAAAACCGAAACAATTTCCATCGTCTGGGGGCATGAAAACCATATTGCCTGAGATTGTCATTACCATGACCTAACTCACAACTGTTCCTACAAAACACACGTTAGTCATGGTAATTTATATTGTCATCAATCATCGAAACCCACACTAGGGGCCTAGATGTTTTCACATGATCCGGGCGTGGTTGCTAAGTGATCTTTCATGTTAAGCCCCTTGACCTGGCCACGTTCGAGCCCATATTTATTGTCAAGTTAGATGATTTGGTATCATCTGAGATGCGATGATTTGGTATCCTCCTGAGTTCTTTTGACCCCTAAGAAGCCATAGTACAATTATATGGATGTGTAAGGCTACATACTTTCAGATATGAGGTCTCGTTAGGCTAGTTTCTACAAACAGTACCTGGTTAGAGACTGTCTATCATGTGGGGAAATTTGTACAACCTCTGCAGAGCATATTGAATATATTCAAATAGCTACACCCTTGGAATAGGTAGATGCTAGGAGGTGATCACAAATAATTAGATGTTTCACAACTATGATAATTTGGTAGGTTGGAATTTAATAATTGATAATATATATAAACACCGAGAACTAGTGAGAATGGTTAATACTGCAATGGGGCCCAAACCCCCTTTATATAATATGACTTCACTCCTAACATAAACACCTACCTCCACTACCACTAACCACCTCCACATATAGCCTCCATCCACCTCACCTTTACCCCCAAGTTAGGTGATAAGTACCAAACTGATTTCGGTACGAGGGTGCCCCGATCTTCACGACAGTAGGTCTAAGATCAAGATAACTTGCTACAGAGGCAGTGGGGATAACTAGCTTTATATCTGACAAAGGTTGGATGTGACCAAGCGACAGGGAGAGAGGCACCGAAACTGCGAAGACTTCGACTCGATCTCCGAATGACTGCAGAACCACAATTTGGAGCTAATCCACACAAGGCGATGCATCATACCGGGAACCGTAAAGCACAAACTAGTGGATCCCAGAGGGATCTCTTCACAAGTCCAAGAAGAACAAGAAAGAACAGAGATTTGAGTAAGGCACTCGGTAGCTCGACTACAATATCACTTGGTTTATCAAATCATCAAAAGGTTTCTAATAGCTTAGATGTAGGGGATATTTATACTAGGAACAACCATCCTAGACAGGTGTAAACATGAAAATAAAATGAATAGTTCGCTAATGTGAAAGGGTCTCCACGAGAAGAGCTCCAGAGCTGTTTCCACGTGGTTGCTGGACTTCTGCATAGTCTTTAGTTTTTTGACAATAACTCCAACTTGAAAACTCCAAATGATGTGCCGCTAGATGTGTTGAAAAGCTAACTTGATAAGCTTTCACACCATGTGTAGCATGCATCATGAAATATCATAGATTGGTACAGTTTTGCATGGGAACTTGAACATTAGGCAGACTATTGACCCTCTAACCAGTCTGCACTAAAACAGGTTGGCAGCCATTATGAGATTTCCAAATAGGTCGACATTGGTGGCATCGGAAACTAGACTTCATAAGCTTTTCATACAAGCGCCCATATCCCGAATGGTTTGATAGAGTCATACTCCCTAGTGGAATTGGAATCCCAGACTTCACCAAGTTTACTGGCCAGGATGATACTAGCACCATTGAGCACATCAGCAGGTACTTGGGACAGTTGGGTGAAGCATCTGCAGAAGAACCATTCAGGGTTTGGTACTATTGGTATAAGTTAACGCAAACAGATAAATCCGCAAGCGAACGGATACCGTTGTAGCTTCCACCCAGGAGTATTCTAGGGTATCGTATATATCCTCAGGGAAGCATGGTTAAAGAAGTTGATAGTTAACCATCATGTATCTGCTAACCAGTATACCGACTAAACTAAAGTGGGGCTAAAAGGTAGAATAAGAGTTTTGTATAAGTGACACACACAGGAGAACATTATAAAAGATAGTAGAGCAGACATGCGAAGCTGGGAGGACAACGGGAGAGTTCAAGATTCCTATTTACTTCTCTATTACTATGGTTCTTTTCTAGAGCAAACCAAAGGGATTAACTAAGTAGAGGGTAAAGCACAACAATCACACCAAGGCACTTTGGAGCAGCGGTACCTTTTCGATTCTCGAAAAGACTGGGAAACGGTAATCGGGAGAAGACCGCCAAAAGCTCTACGAAAACACCAACCCGAACGTGATGGAATACAAAGGCCTAGTCGGAGTTATCACCCCCGGGGCTACCACAACTATCCGTGGGGTTGGGTGCAATCTCAGGTAACCTCTAGCCCAGACACCACATCTACGCTAGTGATTACGAAACTAGTTTCACGTGAAAACTAGAACCTTCGGTCAAACGGAGATCCCATGCCAAGGTATAACTACTACACTTAACCATACTTTAATTAACCACTAAGGTAAACTTAGATAACCATAAAGAATAATTCAGTAATAAGAGAAGATGAATATATGAAATACTTGAGTCATACAAAGGAGCGATACAAGATTATACCAATCCTCCGAGGACTCCTCTGGAACTTGAGCATCTCTTCCTAGCTCCCAACTAGGCTAGTACTACACTACTACATCTTGGAATATGGTGGTGTTGCTCCTTGGTGGTGTGTCCATGAGAGGGGTGAGGAGAGGAGAATTATTCCATGGCATATTCCCACCATAATGTCCAAAACTGACCTCCACAGTGTCTAGGTGCACCAAACCTGGTGAGCTACCATCGCACCGCCCCCTCTCATGCATTGATGGAACCGCCACAGAAAGATAGGCGGTTTACGCTGCCAAGGCTGGCTCGGTGGCCACCGTCTTTGGCAAGGCGGGCTGGTGGCGCGACTTGGGCCGTGGTCCGGTGGTTGCTAGCCCGAATTTGATATGTGTTGGGCCTGTCTCCATTGCGTTGATTGGTTTGCACTTTACGCTTTCCCAAATGGCGCCTTTTTGGTACTTTCTCACTTGTTTTGCTTTGGGCCATTTTTACTATGTGATTTCTTTTATATTTTCCTTTATCTTTGGCTCCTTTTTATATGTTTTCATGCTTGTCCTGCAAAACAAGAGAACTCACCAAAACTATGAAAATGGTTAGCTCAAAGACCATATCTACTTCATGTTTGGTGAATTCTGTACTAATGTTGATGGTATAAAATAAGCGGTTGAGCACCGTCAACAAGTACTTCCCAGCATCATTGTCTGGACCAGCTTTTACCTGGTGGTCATCTTTGCCAGCCGGCTCTATTCTCGATTGGCCAGAATTGGAAAGATTGTTCCATGCATATTTATTTACAGGGACCAGTGAGAAGACCTTGGTTGATCTCACAAACATGAGGCAAAAAAACCCGGTGAATCAAAGCACTTGAGTACCTTCTAAGGTTCAGTGGAGACTAAGAATTTGTGCTTCTCACTTGTTCTTCCTAACGATCGGGTTAGCTGGATTGGCTATTACTGGGATGTTGCCAGCTATCAAGGATAAACTGTTTGGACAGCAGTTTAAAGACCTTGGCCAGCTGGCTCAGAGATTGGGAATGATTAACAGCTAGTTTCAGTACATGAGAAGGGAACCCCGATTCGAGAAGGATAATGCTTTCACCGAGATGTATGAGCAGTTTCTAGCCGGTACTAGTGATGATCAAGAGGAAGCCGATGATGAGGAGATTGCGTGGTATGTGCCAATTAACTAGGGTAAAAAGCATTGTCGGAGTTCGGATATGTGGGGAAAGGAGGATGAAGAAAAATATGATTTTGATGTAACCAAGTCCGACAAATTGTTCAAATTCTTTGATTAAAGAAGGATACATCAAGCTACCTTCGCATCATGCTATGTTGGCCCCCGTAAGAGTGAAGGATAAGAAGTTCTATGGTGCGCATAATACAAATTCTCATTCGATCAATGACTGCAGAGTGTTCAAGCAATTGATTCAGAAGGCTATTCAGATGGGCCAGCTAAAGTTTGATAGTGGAAAAATGAAGTTGGATTCAAATCCTTTCCCTAGCCAAAACATGGTGTCTGCCGGTTTCTTGAAAGGCAAGCTTAAGGTGTTAACTTCTGATAGAGCAAAAGAAGCCAGCACAATTGATCCAGCTCGGCAGACTACGGCCAATGAGTATCGGCAAAATAGCCGATTCAAGAATAGTCGACCGAGAGGGGTGAATCATCTAATGGCCCAAAGCCAGGGTCACATCTCGGATTTTGCTAAACAAGTGGCAATGGCAAGAAGAGAGAGAGAGCATGATCAATGGTTACAGGAACAGGAGTACCAACGCCAATACGAGCAGGAAAGGTTCGCAAGAGAACAGGAAGAAGCTCATTAGGATTGCCCGTTCTTCAGGTATTGTTGGAATGGAGGTCTAAAATTGCCATCTAGGAATAATTGCCCTAAATGCAGTGATCAGTATCGGGAATACAGGCAGTCTCAGACCAACCGCCGTTCTATTTATGATAGGCTTGGCTATCGCTATCATGACATGGATCGGTGCATAAAATTGGATGGCAGGCATGATCGGTATGGTAAAAGGATTGCCGATCAAGATTGGGCTGACTATGAGGATTATGAAGAAGATGAAGAGGAATGACCGTATGTTTGGTAAGAGGGACAATGGTGTCCTCTAGGCTTGAGGAAGAGTCAAAAAGAGATGTGTGCAACGTCTAAAAAACAAGAATTGAAACAAAAGCAATAGAACAGGAAGACTCAAAGGCGCCAAGCAAATAGCCGACAAAAGTAAGAAATCGGCTGAAATTGGTATGGTTCTTATTCTACCATCGAGTTTAGGGCTCCTAAGGATTAGGAAGTGTATTCAGACTTTGATGAAATGGAGTTCAAAGACATAGTGGCCGATTGGTGCTGACCCGGCAAGCTATCTTTAACAAGCCCGAGAAGTATCGGCATTTGAAGGCTCTATACCTTAATGGATTTGTCAATGCAAAGCCTATGAGCAAGATGCTAGTAGATGGAGGTGTTGTGGTTAATGTTATGCCCTATACAAGCTTCCGGGAAGCTAGGGAAGATAGAGGAAGATCTATTGATCACCGATCGAGGCTTAGAGATTTTGGTGGCAATGTGTCCGAGACTCGGGGGCAATCAATGTTGAGTTGATGATTGGGAGTAAAACCTTGCTCGCTACTTTCTTTGTCATTGATGGCAAAGGTTCATATAGCTTGCTCCTCGGGAGAGATTGGATTCACGCCAATTCTTTGTGTACCTTCAAAGATGCATCAGGTGTTAATTCAGTGGCATGGAGATAATGTAGAAGTGGTACTAAGAGATGCTTACGTATGTGTGGTCTGCGGTGATCCCGACCTACTAGGAGTTCGATGACCTTGAGTGCTTCTCGGAAAAGAGTGGAATGAAGGTTCCATCAAGATCAACGATGAGGACCAGCGATCGATCCGAGTAGTCGGCTCTGAGAGTAAATTTTAATGGGGAACCCAGTCGATGGCACCAAGGGGAAGCTGGGGCATGGTTTTATGTCGGTCGATAAGCTAGAAGAAGTTGATATAGGTCTAGGGGACAAACCAAGGCCGACATATATCAGTGCTAGCTTAGATACTGAATATAAATTTGAATTGAGAAATCTTTTAAACGAATATAGAGATTGCTTTGCTTGGAATTATTCGGAGATGCCTGGATTGGATCGATCTATTGTTGAGCATCGTTTGCCGATTAAATGCGGATATCAACCACACAAGCCTCCAAGGAAAATTTATAAAGCTCAAGTTCTTGCTGATGTGAAGAAGAAAACTGAGAGATTGTTAGAACCCAAATTCATTAGGCCTTGCCAATATGCGAGTGGATCTCTAATATAGTCCCTGTATATAAGAAGAATGGAAAGATGAGAGTGTGCATCAACTTCAGGGATTTGAATAAGGCCACACTGATAGATGGATACCCGATGCCGGGTGCCGATTTATTGGTGGATGCAGCAGCTGGACACAAAGTAATTAGCTTCATGGACGGCAATGCTTTGGGTACAATCAAATTTTATGGCAATTGAAGACATATCTAAGGCAAGCGTTCGGGTGTCCCGTGCGATTGGCTTATTTGAGTGGATTGTTATGACCTTAGGTTTGAAAAATGCCGGTGCAACTTATCAGAGAGTGATCAATTATATTTTTCATGAGTTGATCGGTAGAATCGTTGAGATTTACATTGATGACGTAGTAATTAAATCCAAAGACTACAAAGATCATCTAGCCGATTTGAGAGAAACCTTAGAATGCACTAGAAAGCATGGTTTGAAGATGAATCCAAATAAGTGTGCTTTCGGGGTGTCGGCTAGAGAATTTTAGGCTTTTGGTACATCAAGGAGGAATTGAAGTTGGGATGAACAGCATGAAAGCTATAGATGATGTGGTTCCTCCAACCAATTTGAAATAATTATAATCCTTGCTCGGAAAGATCAATTTTGTGAGAAGGTTCATTTCAAATCTATCGAGAAAGGATTTTGCCGTTCTTTCCATTGTTAAAGTTAAAGAAAGATCAAGAATTCAAGTGGGGTGATGAACAACAAAGGGCTTTTAATGAGATAAAAGAGTACAAGAAGGCACCGCCCAATATTGGTACCTCCTCAAGCAGGCAACCCCTTTAAGTTGTGCGTGGCTACCGATAACCAAACTATTGGATCGGCCCATATACGGGGAGTTTGAAGGAAAAGAATGGGTGGTGTGTTATCTTAGCCGAAAGCTGTTGGATCGAAACTAGATATACTCCTATTGAGAAGCTTTGTTTATGTGTATATTATTCATGCACTAAGCTTCAACATTATCTTTGTCTTCGAATGCATAATTGATTTGAAAGTCGATGTGATTAAACACATGCTATCAATGCTGATTTTGAATGGTAGAATCGGTAAATGGATTTTGGCATTATCGAATTTGATCTAAGGTATGAATCGACAAAAGCGGTCAAAGGTCGTAATTACCGATTTCATTACTCGGCATCGTAAGCCTACTATTAATAGTATAAACATAGTACCATGGGTTTTGTTCTTTGATGGATCTTCGTGCAAGCATGGTTGAAGAGCTGGTGTTGTTCTAATTTCCCCTCGGGGGGCAATTTTTTGCTTTGTAGATTACAACCATGGTTACTAATAATCAAGCAGAATATGAAGCTATTCTTAAGGGACTTCAACTTCTTCGAGAAGTAGAGGCCATCGCAGTTGAAATTATTGTAGATTCTCGGTTGGTAATTAATCGGTGATCGGCCGATATGAGTGCAAAGATGATATCTTTGAGAGGATATTATGATGAGTGTCAAGAACTGTTGAAGGGTTTTTCATCAAGTATCTTTGCAACATATACCTAGGGCATAGAATCAAGAAGCAAATCATTTGGCTCAAAGCGCATCCGGTTATCGAAAAATTCAAGAAATCTCCAATAATGATCGGCGGTGAATGATTCGAGAACTGAGATTGCCGATTATCTGAGGAACCCATTACGAAGGTCACTCAAAAGCTAAGGTATAAAGCAATTAAATTTGTCTTACTTGATGATCAGCTATATCATAAGACTGTAGATGGAGTTCTACTCAAATGCTTGGGCCAAGAAGAACCAAAGAGATTGATGAGTGAAGTACATGAAGGATTGTGTGGTGCTCATTGATCAGCCCATAGGATGAAATGGATAATTAGGAGAACAGGATATTTTTTGCCGACAATGTTGGAAGATTGTTTTGAATATTACAAAGGATGTCAAGATTGTCAGAAATTTGGTAATATTCAGAGAACATTAGCTTCGGCTATGAACCCAGTTGTGAAACCTTGGCCATTTAGAGGATGGGGCATTGATCTAATTGGGCAAATTCATCCTCCATTGAGCAAGGGACATAAGTTTATAGTATTAGCCATAGATTATTTTACTAAGTGGCTTCAAGCAATTCCGTTGAAGAAGGTTACATCCAAGAATATGATCATTTTTGTCAAGGAGCATATAATTTACCAATTTGGTATTCCTCGGACAATAACCATTGATCAAGGCACAATGTTCACTTCATCGGAGTTTTATGACTTTAGGGAAGATAGAATTAAGTTGCTTAATTCTTCTCCTTACTATGCTCAAGCCAACGGTCAAGCTGAAGCGTCAAATCAGATTATGATCAAATTCATTAAGAAAAAAGATTGATGAAAAGCCAAGGAAGTGGCATTTGACTCTTAATGAGGCATTGTGGGCTTATCGAATGGCTTGCCATGGGTCAACTAAGGCTACACCATATGAATTAGTATATGGACATCAAGCTGTCTTACCGTGGGAGATGAAATCCGAATCAAGAAGGGTGGTATTACAGAAAGATTTGAAAGCCGAAGAGTATAAGAATCTTATGATTGATGAGTCGAGGAGGATTTACATTAGATTCGGTTAAAAGCTTTGGAGAATATTGAAAAGAATAAGATTCGGGTTGCTAAATATTATAACAAGAAGGTCAAGATTAAAGAATTTTTAGAAAGAGATATGGTATGAAAGGTGATTTTGCTGATTGAGACCAAGGATCATAAATTCGGTAAATGGTCACCTAACTGGGAAGGGCCTTTCCGTATTGAGAGATGTGTGTCGGGCAATGCTTATATTCTAAAGATGCTGAAAGGGGAAGAATTTAGGAGAGCGATCAACGAAAGATTCCTTAAGAGGTATTACCCTAGTGTCGAGGTTAATGCCTAAGATAGCCGATTCGTTGCAATCTGGCTCAAATAGCCGACACTGAAAGTATCGCCTTTAGCACAAAAAAAAAATCCCCAACAGAGGGAAATAGCCAATACGGCATGTGTTGCCTTTTGAATAAAAATAAAAAAAACATCATGATAGAAACAGTCCGATTACATTGCAGCGATTGTTCATTCACAAAGTTCCCAGGAGACAATTTGCAAAAGATCGGTCTACCCTATTACAAGTTAATTCTCATGGGGATTCATCTTGGAGAGCTTCTCCATGATCTTGAAGGCATCCTGCAAGCGCTGGGAAGAATTGGGACCTTGAACGTTTGCAGCCGCCACCAGATTGTCAGCGGCTGCCTTCAGGTGTTTGAGTTCTGCAGTTAGAGATAAGACAGAGAAGTGTTAAATGTGAATATTCAAAAGGAAATAGAGCAAGTACACTTCTACGAAGGAACGCTTACAAACAATCTGAGCTTCAGCTAGAATGCGCTGCTCTCTTTCAGATAGATAATGCATCTCCATAAGAGCCAAATTCATTCTTTTCAGTCTTTTTTGCACAATTTCTTCATCCTAATCCACTATTTGCGGTAGTGATCACCGTCAAGGGCAGCATGAGAATCGACTCAGGAATCTGATAAGTCAGAAGAGACAGGGATTGGAGCCATGTCTGTGCCAAAGATGTCACCGCCATAATGGACTGAGATGCTAGTGGAGATGAACAGGAAAAATCAGAAGGAGCGTAGACCATAGAGATGCAGAAATGCAGAGAAAATGAAGGATGCAGGTCTTACTATTGACGGTCACGAGCGACATAATTTTACCGTCTACATTCTACCATAAAAGGGGTGAAACTATGCATTACCATGCTCATATACATTTATTATTGACATAATTCCACTTGTAGCAGAAATAATAGTTTTGCAGGATTTATACAAATACAAGTAGAAAATATACCAAAAGGCGCCTTCCCGGAAAGCGTACTTCTTTCAAAACACTCAACCCAAGGAAGACAGGCCCAACACGATGCAAATTGGGCCGAGCAACCAGCACCCAACCTTTTCTCCCGACAACATGACCCCACCTGCCAGGATGTTGGCGTTCCTTAGCGCAATCACTAGAAACAGGTTTAGAACCCATCCCTAATGACGGCGCCTCGAAACGTGCCGTCGATATCACCAAGTGGAACCACCGTGTCGGTGATAGCACTAGGTCAATCAACGGTGATAGATCTTACCATAGTTGATATTTCATCCGCAAGCGCACGGATCTATCATTGTAGCATTTCACCCGGAAGTATTCAGGGTATCGTTATTTATATTTTCCCAAAGAAAGGCTTGTGTACAAGAAGCTAACATGGCATATGGATAATGGAATGTGTGTACGCTAAGTCCAACTTGATCATGACAGGGGTAAGCAATACGGTTCATAGATAGTGTGACACACACATTGGAATCCACCTTGAAAGGATAAAGAAAATAGATAAAGAATAAATGAATATCCTAATGGAGTATTCTAATGTATCTAGTCATGGTCATACAAATGAATAGTTAGGATCATATGCTAACACGATATAGGAATGGTTAGGTCTAGGATAACAGGGAGACCTCCCGGATACCATCCGGCCCAATGGAAGGCATTTACGAACTCCTACATCACATGCGAACGAGGGGGGATTACGAGGGACGGACAGGGCTGTCACAACCCCCCGCCGTGACCCCCACTAACGTGGCATGCTCTCATATCCAAAAGGTGTCGTAATACCCGGGCACCATGCCCGCGTACTAGAGCACTACTCTTGTCCCCCCAGGATCCCCACCCTACGGATGGACGGACTCAGACAAGAGCAAACCCGAAGGAACAACGAACCGTTATCCCACCTCTAATCATGTTATGCATACGATGATCGATGAAGAACGAATATGAACATGTCAAGATTATGATATGTAAACTATATACTAGTTCATATACCAACACTATAACATGAACATGACTATATTCTAATTCATAAGTTAGACCATGAACAAAGAAATAGAACTTGTAAATAGAAGAAAGATCCATCGAGTATATATTACCAAGGCACTCTTTCTTCTAGGAGACAAGTCCTCCTTTGTTGCTCTTCTACTCCAAGCTCTAACCAAAGAAGAAGAAGAAGAAGAGTGTGGTGGTAGAGAGTAAGGTGAGTGTGCTAACATGAATAAGGGCTTAATTTAAATATCAACATAAGTCTAGGGGCTTTAACTAACATAATTCCACGAGTTTTGGTGATTTATATATTTTCAGGGACTTAATAGATAATTACAGAGAATAATGGAGAAAGTTCCGAATATACAAGACATGTGATGAGCGAGACTTGGCGTGAAGTAACTCAACCCGAAAAAGTGGACTAAAACATTCTAGAAAGTACCAGAGAACACCGAGGAAGGAACCAGAGGCCGAGGGAGACAAGCCATTTGGCGGCCGCCAAAGCCTACAGGCGACCGCCAGTGGGTCCCACTGTCGGCCCTCTCCTTTCTATGGCGGTTTACTACCGACATGGAGGTTGTATCTACACCGTTGCCAAGGTCGGGTTTGATCCAATGGTGGAGATTAGTTACTTGTCCGGTACTCTACCTCGGGACTATATAAGCAGCCCCAGGGTCGACCCCATAGCATTATTATTCATTATTATTCATTATTAATTCATTCTATCTCATTGTCTCTCGGTTGTAGAGGTATCCCAATGTAAGGATAACCTCTCTCTAAGAGATTAGTGAATTAGAATGTAATTAGAAGCATAATTAGAACATCATTAGAAGAGCTAATACAAGAGGATTAGAACTCATTAGTTCTAATCTTTAGAACAAGAGAGATAGAGAGAGGGAAGGAGTCGGAGGAAGTGTGCTTACTGTCGGTGCTATCTTCACACTTGTACCTCGGTGGAAGTTAATCTACACTTGGAGTTACTCCGGTAATTTATTTCTTCTTTTAGTAAGTTATTGTTTATATTTATTCTTATTGGTCTACGAGTCTCTTTGGAGTACTTTAATCGGCGCCTAGATTAGAGTATTATTCGCAGTGTCAAGCGTGGTGTTTGGGCTCGGGTATCTCGTAGATACACCCTACCTTCCGGATCGTGGTAGTTCGTGGTAGTGACAGTACCATTGATTCCTTTGGATTCCACGTCCCATTGGATAGGACACGTAGGAACCAGTTACTGGGGGAATAGTGAGTTTTGGCCTTGCTTTCCTTTGAGTACATCCCCATAAGAATTCTATCAACATTGCTTACCGAATTAAGATTTATCTATCTTAGTAATCCACTCTATATCCTCAACCTTTTTAGTCTTGTATTACTCCGGATTAAGATTAGATTGTAGTCACCCTCACCCGTTTCCCGTGGATTCGATATTTAACCCTTTCTCGGGTGAAGTGCTCACCGTATATCTGTTCGCTTTGTAGACTATACAAATTATAAATAATTACGTAGGATAACGTTTACCAACAAGCATTTTCGGCACCGTTCCGGGAAACGGATTCTTTGAGATTGACTTAGAATCTACCTTATCCTTGTATTATATTCTTTTCTTTTTATTTTTATTCTTTTTATCTTTTTAAATCATCTATTATTTACTTTCCTTTTTCATTATGAATTCCACGCCTATCTATAAATATCTTGGACCCTCTAGCCAAAGCTTTAGGCAACCAGAATCTTGAGCCTATCCTAGCCAAGTCCTGTGAGCTACGCTTGGGTTATATAAGAATGGTTCGAAACTAGCCTTCTCGGGGAGAAGGTGAGGCCAACCCACACTTACACCTACGAAAATTTGAGGAAATTATGGGATGCTTTCGTATGGAAGGCATATCCTATAATACCTTACGTTGGAAGTTCTTTCCGTTCTCTTTGAGGGGAAAAGCTAAAAGCGGTGGTATTACTTAAATGTAGAGAGAGTAAAAGGAGATTGGGATACTTTAGTGTCCAACTTTTGCACATATTACATTCCCACCTCCAAAGTGGCCCGTCTTCAGTATAGAACTTTTAACTTTTAAACAAAAAGAAGAAGAGTCTCTTAATGCATCATGGGATCATTTTAATGACCTTATCAACTTTGGCCCAAACCTTGGTATTCTAGACCCAATCCTTCTTCAACATTTTTATCCGGGTCTTAATAGAAAAAAATAAAAGAGACCTTAATGCAGCTTCGGGAGGTGCATTCCTTGCTCTGTCTGCTATAGAAGCAAGAGATCTCATTGACAGATGTTGCGGATACGCCACCCCCACTAGAATCTTTCCCGAGAACAATGAAGAATCAACCTCCGATCAAGGAGAAGAAATCATGATAGCTAATTTGCAACAAAACCAATCCCAAGGCTTAGCTATCCACTCCGAACCATCGACACCCCAAAATCCCCCAAAGGAAGAAGAAATTCTACCTTTGAAAGATCATATGAACCTACCCTTAGTGATTTTGGGAGAACACTAAATTCTCATCTAGACAAGAGATTTCCAAGTGATTATAATTCAGATTCTTTTAAGGAGAAGTCCGTATTTGAACATGCTTATTCTTTCAAAGGACATTGGGAAGAACCCAAGGATGACATGTCTGATCTTGCCATAGAAGTAGAGCAAAGCTATCTAGAAGACAATCTTACCTTCTCCTCTTCTATGTCTAGACAAGATGATTTATTCGAACCCATCTATGAACCCATCCTTGACCCCGATGAATCTACATATATTTCCTTCTTTGAGACTCAAGATGATCCTTGAAATTCACCACAACAACCTAAGCATGGGAATCATCAAGACTATCAAGATCACCAAGAAGAACCACAACAATGGCTTGAGAGTGTTAATGACCTATGTATCCCAGCCATTGATTGTATGGACGACATCTTAGACCTTATTAGCTTGAGAGACACAACCCCAAGAGATCCTTTAGACAGCCATGATGAATTAACCTTGGAGTTTGAGAAGGAAGACAATATCAGTGAGCATGAGAGATGTTCCATAGACACTTCATCTAATCCATGTTCACATGATCACCTTCCTAAATCATCTAGTCTCTCTATCCCATATGAGATCTTCAACCCCCTCATCCTCTATCCTCCTATAAATTTTGAAAGGGTGGTTGTAGATGCATATATCTATAATAAATATTCTAAATCTCGTTGGCATTAAATCTTGAGGTAGATTGATATTGGAAGGGAAACCACTTCATCATTATGAATCTTAATTTAATAGGTTTCCCAAGGACAAGCTTGTTGTCCTTAACCAAGCACTTCTTGAGAAATAACATGAATGTTTACTTTATTGCTATAATACCCTTGTGAAATAAGCATAAGATATGAATAAGGAAATATTCCTTCGGGTATTCTTGTCACTAACCATTTCAGATCTAGAGCAAGAAGGACGAAGGATGACAATGAGGTATGTCTAACCAATCATTGTGCAACATGAAATCACATGAAAATATTTCCTTATCATGTTGCTACACTATCTTAGTTGCCTCTACCTTTTAAGACATGTTAAATCTACTAAAAATATTGTCATACTTTTCATCTCTCTGTTTAAGTTAATCTCTATAATGCCTTCATGCTACTCCTTTATCTATCATAGTATGCTTTGGTTTGGAAATAATGCTATATTGCAAATAGCTTGCTTCCAAAGGCTTTTAAATTAAGCGTGGTGCTTAGGTTAGAACGCCTTCCTTAATTAAATTAGACATGGAGTCTAGTTTGGTTATTGAACTAAAAATTACTTGTGTAGACATTGGTATATTTTGTTGGACTAACCCCCCGAAAAAAAGATAAAAAGAGGAACTCTCAAATAAGCTTGGGGGAGGTCCTGAGATAAACTCATACTAAAGATGAAGCAAGAGAAAGAAGAGGAGTGCCACAAACAAAATCTGCAAACAAAAGCACTTGCTCAAGGATCAACTTAAGGATGAATGGCACATGGAAGAAGAAGACCAACGCCACCAAGGACAATTCAATCATGTTCTTCTTCCTCACATTTGAAGTGAGACCCAATAAATCTTTCACAAGGAGGATACGCTCGTACATAAAAAGAATCTTATGGAATAAAGAGAAAGAAGACAAGTTAGGAAAAGCTACACAAGAGGCCAAATCAAGAAAGCTTCAAACAAAAAGGAAAGCATCACCACAAGTTGCTATAGTGCCGTCATGCTTCAATACTAAGGTAACATCTTGAGGTGAGTTAATAAGTTTTCTTAATTATGGCATAATCATAAATAAAGAACCAAACATGTTAGAGTAACACCCTTGCTTGATCGATTCCATTAGCTCAACATGTTTTGTCTCTTTTGTTGTTCCTAACACCACCTTCTTGATCTCATAGTAATAATTGTACTAGCAAATGTTTTGCAACATTCATGTTCCATCTTCGATCTTACCACCTTTGTTATAGTAAATGAAACATATAAACATTAACTTTATCTTGTTTGATGTGCCTAAGGTTTTAGAGAAGAATGAATTTTTGGTTCTCTGTTGGTGTTTTCCCACCAACAGAGCCCATGCACTTGATCTCTGCCTTGTCTTTGCATGCAGGACACATTTTGAGCACAATGTGGAGGAATCTTCACTCTCTTCAAAATTCTACAAGTGAATGTCCTGAATCTACCAAGCATGCACACAAAACAAGAAGTCGCCAACCTCCACTATAAATTATCACTTCTAATTGTTGGACCAGCAAAAGAACATGGGTGACACCATTACCAAGATCAGATGATACACTCAAGGAGTAACCAAGGTAAGTAGTCTTGTTCAAAGGACTTAAAACATTGAACCCTCGCCGAAAGGTAACTCGGTAGTTATCCATATTTAATTTTTAGCATTGCATATCATATTTATTTTTACGCATCTTGCATCAGCATATTTACTTCTTTGCATAATCATTTTTCTTTAGCATATTTAATTTCTGCATTAGAGCAATGCTTTGAAAAATCTTAAAGCCCCATGTGAATAATCTTGTGGTGTGTAATAGCCCATAAGGAGATTCACCGTGGTGGCATAAAAATAATTATTCATTCATTTAGTTGCATTTTCATCATAATTCCTTTGCATGCATATAAATTTATAAAACTCCAAAAATATTTTTTCTTTGAAGTTTTACATAGAATAATCATGATCCATCTCTAGACACATGAAGCTAATGTGGCTAACCCCTAATGCTTAATCAAGTTCCACTAGCTTTGTTGTTTATTTGAGTTCAGCAGATTCGAAGGAATAGAGACATGATAGGTCGACTTCATCATCGCCATCTATCTCAACTTCCTCATCATCAATGACCCTACACTTCAATCTAGCTTGGGGAGAGCACCCCCAATTATCCGATAAGTATCTCTACTATATTATTATTATTATTATTATTATTATTATTATTAGCTAAATATTTAGTTTGCTTGGTTTGCTAAAGAGTTTGTTAGGAGTTTAGTTTTATAAAAGTCCAGTCATTTAAAAGAGTCTTTGCTAGAGTTTGAGAATAAATAAATAGGAGTGTACCAAGAGGTTTTCTTTTCCACCAAATAAAAAATAAAATAAATCTCATGCATAGAAATGATGAATAGTTGTCCGTCGTAATTCCTTTTCGGTACCTAGTTTTCAAGCTTAATCTCTCTTGAGCTCCATTTTTGCAAAATAATTACTCTAAACACGAAACCTATGGGTTGCAAAATGCTTGCTCTAAAGTCTAGGTAATTGACGGATATGATATATGATAGTCCGAGCTGCTATTTGATCTTACTCTTAGTGATACTAGATTTACGGAGATTTATATTTTGAAAATTTAAAAGTGCACATGATAAGTTCTTGTGTGACAAGAGTGTGAACCTCCTACCATGACCATATATACATGCTATTTAGATTAGGAAAACCTTTTGATTTATATATATAGGCCGCTTGCTTTGCATTGAGTTTGTTCAATCTTTGTTGACCCTTAGAAACTTATCATGCACGATCATGTACACTCCACTCATTTTATTCCACTATATCCACTTTACTTATCCACCATATATATCACTATCACTTCACTCTAGCCAACAAAAATGTTCTATTCCTATCCTAGGAGAGAGCAACCAAAAATATTTCCTACCAATTCATTGCTAGCCAATATCTTACAAAAAGCTCCATTGCATTTATTTATCTCTCACAAATATTGCAAAAAGAGATTTGGGTTGTAGACTATTCTAAAAAAAAAAAAAGAGAGATGAAATATGGACAAAAGTCCTACTGGCGAGTAGAGCCTACCTCCCTAAGAAAAAGAAAAAGAAAAAAATAGAGATGAAAAATGAACAAGTGTTCGAGGATCGAGTAGAGCCCACATCTCTAAAATAAAGATGAAAAATGGACAAGTGTCCGAGGGTGAGTAGAACCCACATCTTTATAGAGAGGAAATAAAAGAACAAAAGTCTAGGACCAGCAGAGTCCACCTCTCTAAAATAAAAAAAAAGAAAAAAGCTACAGCCGCATTCTCTACAAAAATTCAAAAAGAGAGATAATTCCTTAAGGAGCATAAGTAAGATATTCCTCATCTATTTATTCTACTCTATTATATTCTCTATATTCTATCCACCATACACATGCACCACTTGATCGGTGTGATTTGTAACTTTGGATCCATTGCTTGAATTTACAATATATGTTTAGTAAGTAAGTTTAGTTTTCTCCTACCTATGAACTCCACATATAAGCTTTAGGTATAGGATGAGAGAAAAGAAAGTATAGAGTGATATTGTTTAAGCCAAAAATATTACATCTTTTGAGAGAGGCAAAACATTACTTTATTACCTAACGAGAGGATACACAAATACCATACATGAGAGACTAGAGAGTGTCACACTTTGAGAACTTTGAGTTTTATTTGAAAATTTGCAAAAACTCGGAAGGACAGTTGAACAAAGAGTTTGAGATATGGTGTTTGACTTGATTGTTCTATCTTTCAATTACCCAAGATCCCAAGAAAAAGCTATAAGCTCCATGGTTAAAGGTAATATTGGTAAGTTAAAAGTTATCAAAATTTTATTCTTATCCGAGAAAAGAAATTTTGAAAGCATGTGTATTATTGAGGTATGAAAGCGTTGCGGCAACTCTCGATCCTTTGTTAAGTTTGACTTTGCTAGGGACTAGCAAAGGGTAAGCTTGGGGAGCTTGTTGACACTGTTATAGCATAAAATTACTAGTCAATTAAACATGAATAAGGGCTTAATTTAAATATCAACATAAGTCTAGGGGCTTTTTAACTAACATAATTCCACGAGTTTTGGTGATTTATATATTTTCGAGGGACTTAATAGATAATTGCAGAGAATAATGGAGAAAGTTCGAAATATACAAGACATGTGATGACGAAGACTTGGCCGTGAAGTAACTCAACCCGAAAAGTGGACTAAAACATTCTAGAAAGTACCAGAGAACACGGGGGAAGGAACCAGGAGGCCGAGAGGAGACAACCAGCCCTGGCGGCGCCAAAGCCTAAGATTAGGCCGACCGCCGGTGGGTCCCCATCTTCCTAGACCTCTCCTTTCTATGGCGGTTTACTACCGACATGGAGGTTGTATCTACACCATTGCCAAGGTCGGTTTGATCCAATGGTGGAGATTAGTTACTTGTCCCGTACTCTACCTCTCAGACTATATATAAGCAGCCCATGTGGTCGACCCCATAGCATTATTATTCATTATTATTCATTATTAATTCATTCTATCTCATTGTCTATAAGAGGTTGTAGAGTGTCATACCCATTTTTGCAAAGCAAATATAGGTACTCATATATGTGCGCCCAGGATGTCCAAACACACATATAATCTCAAATTGCATTATCAAAGTAAAGTACTTTATTACATCGTATCTCACATTACATTATTGCACAAGTAGTCTTGCTAAAAAGCAATATTATTACAAAGCGGAAACTAGCCCTTGCTGCCACAGGGACTCCAACTGGTGGACATCTGCCTAGAATTCTTCAAGTAAACTCCTTCCATCAAGCATCTGGTACCCGTCCGGGATTTTCATTGAATGTAAACAAGTGTAAAGCGCACCATGCTTAGCAAGTATAGTAAAGGGATCTATGAAGGCTCAAAAAAGGCCGACACGGTTTGATCTGCGGTAAGCAATTTTAGTTGGTCAAGTTTTTATTAAACCTGTACACTACTTTTAGTGAATGAACCAACCCAAGTTGCATAAATAATTAATCAGATTAGTATTATTCCCAAACCATCCATGTAACCCAAGTAACCATAACCAAGAAGGATCCGGGCCGCTCATGTCCGTGAGCACGGTACCGTTATAACAAAGTTAAAGATATGCAGATATTGTACAACTTTACCCAACCGAGCCGTGATTCCCATATGTCGGGGTTTGCAAGGCCCACACCGCCTCAACCAAGGAAGCGTGACGGGGGTTTCACTACATAACCCTTCGCTAGTCACCCTAACAAGTTAGTAGCCGCTAGGTTTCCGTGGCAAGTGTGTATAGGTGCAACCCTCGAGAGGCACATGTAGTCGCGGATCTTGTACACACCAAGTAGGGCGCCGCTATACACCACGAGGCACACCCCCTTTTGCGCCTTTCGGTAACTACTAACAAGCTAGAGACATACTAGTTACAAGATTAAAGCCGAGCCACATGACACTTTCGGGGTTTGTACGGACTTCTGGGTGGCCGCTTCATGTTGAGTCCTTATGGAGAGAAACCAAGGCACTTAAAAACCCATGTACCTTAGCCCTCTAAACAAGTTGCTAAAAGCATTTCTTTTATATCATATTGCATATATCATTAGTCAAAATTAATCGTTGTTTGGTTATGCGCAGCAACATCTATCCCAAAATGCATTCCAAAACCATAGGTGACAAGGATATGTGGTACAAGAATCATCTAGGTAAAGTCCTTAATAGTATATCAAATTTAGACACATGCATATGTATGAATTATATAAGTTCATAGGAACCAAAGGGGCCTTTACTACACTTGCCTTCCTCAAAAAGTGTTGTCCAAGCTCTGATGTGCAACCTGCTCTTCGACAACCTCGAACTGATCGCCTTCTAAACACATTCCACATCACCAATCAAGCATTCATTCCAGTCATTACATGCAAGAAAAAAGTATCTCTATTAGAACAATACACCAATCAGTAAAATAAGAGGTTAAAAAGTTTATAAAACTGTTCTACGCATTTCTACGAACATGGGAGCGCAAAAGATCACTCTAATCGGACTTAAAACGTGAAACTTATGCATAAAACAAGATACAAAGTCACTTCTGTAAATAAACCGATCTGAATTTCGAATTAGAACAAATAAATCTGAAATCTAACGTGGACTAGAACGTGCTTGCTATGTACAATCCTATGTATTTCCATTGTATTATCGGATTTGAATTTGTAAAGGAAAACGGCAAGAAAAACAGAAACATGTCATCCTGAACAAATGCTGATGTCAGGAAGCTAAACAAAAAGCTAACTATGGCTGGCTGGCGTGGTGCTGCAGCTGCACAGCGAGTTGCCCGTGCTTGCTTCGGTTCAGAGGGAGTGCAGGGATGGTGAGGCCTGCTTGCTCGCGTCAGGTGCCGAGGGTTGCCAAAACAGAAGAGGAGGCTTGTGGCATCATCATGGCCGGCGACGCGAAGGTCACTGGCACCACGATGCCGACGGGGCGAACTCGCCGGCGCTTGACAATCCGGAGATGCCGACCATCCCGAGCCAAGCCAAGGGTACGTGAGCGATGCGGGAAGACTCGCGAACTCGTTCAGTGCGGAAAATAGGGCGGGGGCACACCGGAACAGTGATCCCGCGGCGGCGCCATGGCCGGTGTACACGGGAGCTCGGACACTAGGTGATTTCGCGCGAGAAAAAGTAATTACAGGGCATGGGAAGGTTGCGGTCGTTACAGCGAGACGGATGAAGATGTTCGTGTCGATTGGGAAGCTCCGAGGACGTCGGTCCGACCTAGGCGACGGCGGACTGCAGCAAAGAAACAGCCGTCGGTGAGCAAAATTGTTGCAATACCGTGAAGGAAAACGAAATTGGTTGAACCTACGGCACCGTCGTCGAGTGGCGAAGCTTCTGGAGGCGTTCACCGGGCGAAACGAGCTCTGTGGTGGGCGAATTTAGCAATGGCAGTGAGCAGACTGTGGACGGGAATTGGCGGCGGCTAAATAGGCGGCCAGGGCAAGTAACTGCCGGGGCATAATTCGCCCGCCGTCATTGCGAGGCTTGAAGGCGCCTGGTTGATGGCCATTGCTAGGGGGTTGAAGAGGGGGCGAGTTATGGCGGCGCGGCATCTCCGGCATCGAGGCGAACGATGCCGTTCCATGGCTTCAGCGAGAAGAATAGAAGGGATAGGGAAGGGCTCGGGCTGGAGTTGGTGTCCACGTTCGGGCTGGTAAGCAGCAGACCAATGCTGCTGGGTCGGGACGATGGAGAGCCAGGTACGGGGTGGGCCAATTGGCCACCAGTGGCCCAAGGCCGGCATTTCCATCGTGAATGAAGAACAGGAAAAGGATGGGGCTGGTTCTAGCGATGGGCTGGAAAGAGAATGAGCGAGAGAGAGAATTTCCAAAAGAAAACCTTTTCAATTTTGTACAGTTTGAAAACTGAGTCAGACTCAAATGAAATTTGAATCCAACTCCAAGCAACCTGATCCTACACTCAAACAAAAACAAATATTTCCAGCATGAATGCAACATACATGTTCCTATTTCCTTATAATTTATTTTAGTTACTCAAAAGTTATTATTTGACTTAGGTTAAAATGCACAACAATTAAATAAATGCTCAAATTATTTACTAAATTTCAGAAATCAAATTTGTGGGTGTTACAATTCTACCCCCTTAAGATGAATCTCGCCCTCGAGATTCGGATGATAAAGAGATAAGGGCACTTGTTTCTCGACCATTACTTCTCTAAGAGACCTGTGACACCACATACTTTCTTTGCTTTCCAAAACTTTCCTCTTATCAAAGATTACCAAGAATTTCCAGGTTTATTACTAGAATGACCACAACTCTTCACAAAATGAGGGCTTATGAAGGAAGTGAGGTACCAGAATCGAATAGTACTAAAGCAAGATTTGAGTTCACTAGGAACATACCCATCATCATGCCTGGTGCCTCTTGTGCTGACTCAGCCATCACATGATTGATCTTGCCACGAACAGAGTTATGTTGCCCTTTGTTGCCATGATTCTGGGCTCCATTGCGATTTTGTGAACCTTGGACACCTTGAGCTATCTTCGTAGGGCAGTTGAATGAGTAGTGCCCCACCTCACCACAAGTGTAGCACCCTTTGTTTCCAATTGCATCAGAAGATTTTGGAGTACCATTGTTCACAGGAACATCACTGGACTGTTGTTGATATTGTTGCTGTTGTAGGGCAGTGCGCACACGACTATTGTTCCCAGACTGTTGACCATGGAACTTTCTCTTCTTATCATCCATCTGATGACGTTTGTTCTCAATGACAAGGGCTTTGTCAACAAGAAACTGAAAGCTGGCAAAGTTGTGTGTGAGTAACTGATACTGAAGTCCATCATTTAATCCCTCCATGAACAATTCTTGCCTCTTTTGATCAGCGTCAACTTCAGTAGGGGCGTAGCGAGACAATTGAATAAACTTATCACGGTACTCAGCAACATTCATGCCTCCCTGTTTGAGAGCCAAAAATTCCTTCTTCTTCAGTTTCATTAATCCAGCAGGCACATGGTGAGAGCAGAAGGCAGTGCGAAACTCATCCCAAGTAATGGGGTTCGCCTCACGACCAAAACGGAATGCATCCCACCAGTCCTGGGCTGCTCCCTGTAGCTGTGCAGAGGCATACAAAACCTTCTCCCTGTCATCACATTGTGCAATCTCAAGTTGCCTCTCAATTGCGCGCAGCCAATCATCGGCTTGGAGAGGATCAGTGGAGTGAGTGAAAACAGGTGGGTGCCCCTGCAAAAAATCCTTCCTCTTGTCCTTAGCCTGCTGTGGTGCATTCACATTTCCATTTTGATTCTGCATGTTCTGTGTCAGCTGCTGTAGTATCTGAGTTTGCATAATCATCAATTGTTCCATGTTGACCGGTGGTGGTGGCGGTGGCTGGTTGGACTGGCTTCCTCCTCTCCTAGTGTTAACCATCTGTAAGATATATGTATCCCATGAGTTCCATGACAAATGAGATATCTGAGAATGGTTGTATGATACAGTGGAGAATAAATAGCCAAAGGCGAGAGAGATATAGAGCATGCAGCAAAAGATAAGCAATCTGAATTTTCTGTCAGTATGAATCAGAACAGCAGTGTACTATTTCGGACACAACTTTCTATCCATTAATCCTCTGAATATGAACTTTACCTTTCTGGAAACCTTACAGAATTATCTACATATTTCATTCAGCACGCATTCTCAAATTCTGCCATTTGGTCAGGCATAAACAGACCACAACTGTAGTGTTTCAGTTTTGCTGACAGCACTGAAACTCTGAATTGCAACAGCTATAACTCAAAAACCGTAACAGATCTTCAGGTGATTCCAGAGCCAAAAGAAAGATACTGGAGTCTACTTTCTTCCATAAAAATTTCATAATTTTTGGTCGAATAGAAATTGAGATGTAAACTGAGAAAGGATGACTGCTCCAGAGAAAACAGATTTGAGATAACAAGATACAGAGAAACCCAACTATTTATTCATATTCCTTAGACCTTAAATTCTTAACTATGGAACTTGTGGACATTCCCACAAAGTCCCAACACTCATGACAAAGATTCAAATCATGCATAATCATAAACACAACTCAACTAGCACTCAAAGTTCAGAAGCCACACATTTAAAACTAGCTTATTCCACTCAATTTCGCTACTAACGGTTGCATTACACAAGGGACATATATTCCTATTTCTTGAACACGGTGTGGCTGCAGTGGCATCCCGGTAGCATCTCTTTGCGGGAGGATGAGCGGGTCACGCCCCTCCACCACATTGATCTTGGGTAATCCGCACGACTCCTCCATTCATCAATCTCATGAAGAGCTTCCTCATAGTGCTGCCTCACTTCTTCCAACTCTAGTTGAGTATCTTCCAACTTTTGATGAATGACTTGGATGGTTAGGGCCATCTCCTTTAGTTTCTCATTTTGTTCTGTATGAGGGTGAGCCATCACACATTGCGAACTGCCAGGCGGACGTCGTGGAAAATACTTTTGTACATCATCCTGCATCCCTTCATAGTGTTTGCCACGGTATGCCAACAGAGCTTGATGAGCAGCATCTGATATGCCAGCATACTTGTCAAAGCGTTCAGCTGGAGATGAGTGAATGGATTCCACCATACGTGAACCTGTGAACTCATTCAACCTTGTGACATGTGCTTCGACGTTCCAAGTGGTTCGATACTTGGGATGGGTCCACTTAGTGCATTTGTACTCCACCTTGGCATCTTGATTAGGATAGCAGTCTTGAAGCATACGCATGAGTCGAGAGTGGAAAAGGCCTCGCCACTGTAGGGTGTGGTAAGGTACTCCTTGCTCCAAATAGCATGCTCGATGGGATAGCAAGACCTTCTCCATACTTGGTTCCCATAAGTCCAAAGCTTCTAGCCAAGCATGGTTTGCCGAGCTGACATGAGCGATCTTCTCGTTACGAACCATCTATAAGAATGAAAGAGTTGAGTATTATAATAATATAATTTTGCAACAGATAATAGATAGAATATAAGCAAAGATTTATAGCAAATTAATTTAGTAAAACAAAGATGACAAGATCCTAAAAACGTCCATTTCTATCTAGGCTGATCGTCCTACAGTCAGTCTAAGCTTTGATACCAATTTGTCATACCCATTTTTGCAAAGCAAATATAGGTACTCATATATGTGCGCCCAGGATGTCCAAACACACATATAATCTCAAATTGCATTATCAAAGTAAAGTACTTTTACTTTGATAATGCAATTTGAGATTATATGTGTGTTTGGACATCCCGGCGCATTATATATGAGTACCTATATTTGCTTTGCAAAATGGGTATGACATAGAGGTATCCCAATGTAAGGATAACCTCTCTCTAAGAGATTAGTGAATTAGAATGTAATTAGAAGCATAATTAGAACATCATTAGAAGAGCTAATACAAGAGGATTAAAACTCATTAGTTCTAATCTTTAGAACAAGAGAGATAGAGAGAGGGAAGGAGTCGGAGGAAGTGCCGCCTACTGTCGGTGCTATCTTCACACTTGTACCTCGGTGGAAGTTAATCTACACTTGGAGTTACTACGGTAATTTATTTCTTCTTTTAGTAAGTTATTGTTTATATTTATTCTTATTGGTCTACGAGTCTCTTTGGAGTACTTTAATCTGGCGCCTAGATTAGAGTATTATTCGCAAAGTGCAAACGTGGTGTTTGGGCTCGGGTATCTCGTAGATACACCCTACCTTCCGGATCGTGGTAGTTCGTGGTAGTGACAAAGTACCATTGATTCCTTTGGATTCCACGCCCCGTTGGATAGGACACGTAGGAACCGATTCTTGGGGGGAATAGTGAGTTTTGGCCTTGCTTTCCTTTGAGTACATCCCCATAAGAATTCTATCAACATTGCTTACCAAATTAAGATTTATCTATCTTAGTAATCCACTCTATATCCTCAACCTTTTTAGTCTTGTATTACTCCGGATTAAGATTAGATTGTAGTCACCCTCACCCGTTTCCCTCGTGGATTCGATATTTAACCCTTTCTCGGGTGAAGTGCTCACCGTGACTGTTCGCTTGCAGACTATACTAATTATAAATAATTCTGTAGGATAACGTTTACCAACACCGGGCACCGGGCGCGGCCGGTTCGAGGCGGTTCCATCAATGCCGTGGAGGGTGGTTCACTTGGTCGGTTGCCGGTTCAGTGCACCTGGATGCCAGGGGGAGGTCAGTTTGGTGTCTTTTAGCACTTAGGCCCCTCTCCCACTTGTATAAGTAGGCCTCTCCTCTCCCCCTCTCAACACACACCACTCTTGGAGTCTCTACCTCAACACACCACTCTTGGAGTCTCTACCTCAACACTCCACTCTCTACCTCACTCCTCTACCCCTCTCACTTCTCTCTACTTCTTCTTCTTCTTCTTCTTACTTGGCTAGTATTTGGAGTAGTAGAGCTACAAAGGAGGGCTTGTCTCCTAGAAGAAAGAGCTATTTGGTAATACATCTCAATGGAGCATTCTTCTTCTTACAAGTCCTTATTCCACCTTCATGGTCTAACATTTGAATTAGAGTATAGTCTTGTTCATGTTATAATCTTGATATATGAACTAACATATAGTTGGTGTGTCTTGATCTTGACATGTTCATACTTGTTCTTCATGGTTCACATTGCTTACATGATTAGAGGTGGGATAACGGTTCGTCGTTCCTTCGGGTTTGCTTGTGTCTTAGTCCGTCCATCCGTAGGGTGGGGATCCTGAGGGACATGAGTAGTTTCCTTGTACGCAGCATGGTGCTCGGGTGCCAGGGAGCCTTCAAATATGACAGCATGCCACGGTCATGGGGGTAGGCGGCAGGGTAGTGACAGCCCTGTCCGTCCCTTGTAATCCCTCCATGTGTGTATCGTTATGTAGGAGTTCGTAAATGCCTTGGTGGGTAGCAGACTACCTGGTGGGGTCTCCCTGTTATCTCAGACCTAACCATTCTTATATCATGTATTCATGTGACTCTAACTATATTCAATTGTATTGGCCATGACTAGAACTATTAACCTACTCCGCTAGATCATTCATTTATTTTTTTCTCTATTTTCTTTATCCTTTGAGGTGGCTCTCTAAGTGTGTGTCACACTATCTTTAAAACCATATTGTTTACCCCTGTGTGGTCAAGTTGGGCATTGTGTGTGCATATTCTCGTATTCGAGATGCCATGCTAGCTTCTTACATACATGCCTTCCTTTGAGAAAATATAAATAACGATACTGTTGACAGTTCTTTAGTGTTACCACTAAAGGACTGATACATAAAGTATGGCAACGGTAAACCAAAAGCACTACGGTTTGTCGGTGTAGCTTTTCACGGGGAGTATTCAGGTATCGATTTCCACGAGGAACGTGAAGTGAACTAACAAAGAATCAAGACTCGTCCTATGATGACACAAGGTGTGTATTTGGTAGTTGAGTTGAGAGGTTTTCTATAGCTATGATATCCGGATAGGCTAGATAGCTAAACGTGGCTTTGTCGACCCTCGATCACGAGAGGAGAGGGTAGGTGATAACGGTGATAACAATCACCACTACCAAACTACTCTTTTACTGGAGCCTTACCTTTTTAGAACTTGCTTAGACTCGTGGTGATTTATACAGAGACCAGAAGGGCTGTCACTACCTTACTGGCTATCACAATCCATCCGAGCGACAAGCGGCAAATCTTGATAAGAATAACCTAGACACCACATCTACGCTATGCTTATTACTCTAGCTGCGATCAAAAGCTAGAGCACTCTACTAGAAGTAAGTAAATTACTTAAAGTAAAGCAATATACCAATGAAGGCAGTGAATAGCTATTATACTAAACCAGATATGCGAACTATAGAAGAACTTAGGATATATTACTTACTAAAAGAAGTACACCCTCGAGAGATACACCTTGGAGGAGATTCCCCGACAGATCAGGGGCTTCCTCGAAGACTTCTCTCTCTCTCTCACTCTCTACTGATACACTAAAAGGAGCAGGGGCTTCGCCTACTACATAGGAGTGGAGATCTTCCTTGTGGTCATATCATGGAAGTGAAGGGGTAGGGGGTATTTATAGCCCCAGGGTGGAGTAGGGGCTACTCCAGCGCCATGTCATCGATCCGCGTGATCCCACCTCGTAGCCCTTGGATAAACCGCCTTAGAATCAACGGCTGGATGAAATAATCACGTGGACAATGTGGTAGGCGTGGGGGGACGTCGGTGGCCAAATGGGCCATGGTCGGCCGACCATGGTCCATGACCTGTGGGCCACCCCCTGGTGTTGGGAATGTTGGCCCCACTGTCAGTTTCTGTGTCTTGAGTCCGGAACTTGCCGTGACATCTGTTTTGTACCACTATGATCCATGTGACGTCTTGACGGACCAATCAGGTGCCTTCTTTTGTTCTCCCACGGATTAGTGACGTGGAAGGTCGCGTTGGAAGAGTTTGGGCCTAAGGTCTATGGTCGGCCGATGCAGGCCCATTGGGCCCTGGCCTTCTCCAACTCTTCTAGAAGGTGTCCCCACATGTCAGGATGTCTCAGGATGAAATGGTCATGCATCGGCCGATGTAGGTCTTGTGGCCAAATGACTTCAAATTTTGTGTGGAAGCATCCTAGAACATGGAGATCATGATGGTCATGTCAATTTGTCCATTGGTCATACTTGGAGTGTCGACTGGATGATGACCAAATGTGTTATTTCAGCCAGATTTCCTCCAGTTTCACATCTGCATACAAATAATGACATCTACATGTGGAACTAGGTTATTTGTACAAGAAATCATTATTTATATGTATGTTGGCTTCCAAAAAGGGTACGTTGTTGACGGTTTTGACTATGTAAAAACATGGTGTTTCTACCGTCAACAATACCCTGAATACTTCTGGGTGAAATGCTACAATGATAGATCCATAAACTTGCGGTTGAAATATCAACTATAACAAGATCTATCACCGTTGATGTTCCTAGTGGGATCACCGACATGGTGGTTTTGCTTAGGAATGTCAACGGCATATTTCTGGAGCCGTTATTAGAGATGGGTTCTAAACCTGTTTCTAGTGATTGCGCTAAGAAATGCCAACAAGCATTTCTAGCGCCGTTGCTGGGGAAGGCATTGTATTAAGAAATCCTAGATGGCTATGAGTGTGAGATATGCATGCATGGTAGCCACTTGCTCATACAGGCTAATCTTTTATGTTTTCTCCTGTTGTGGATGAAAACAGGATAGTGTATGTCTAGTTTCCAACTGCCAAATAACTTCATCGCAGATCCCGAGGCACTCATAAGGAAGAACAGGTCTCATACCTCTTCTTCTTTAGCCGGAACCCCGACAGTTGAGACCGACACCCCTGTACCAACCGCACCGCAAGCTATGGCTCAGAAGTCGCTCCGCGAGTTCTCCATCCCCGCTGTTGCCAACGTGCCCACTAGGCCGGTGGTTAACATCGGTGACAAGAACTTTGAGCTTCGCACCGGGCTGATCACTATGGTGCGAGGCCAGTCCATTTTGTGGACTGCCTAGCGAGGATGCCAACTCTCATCTCCAGCACTTCCTTGAGCTGTGCGACACCATTGTCATCAAGGATGTCGCACCGGATGTCATCAGGCTCTATCTGTTCCCCTTCACCCTTGTGGGGAAGGTGAAACAGTGGTTTTACAAGGACAAGGAAGTTGTTGACACGTGGACCAAATGCTCCACGGCGTTCTTGGCTAAGTTCTTCCCCATGGGCAAAACCAATGCCCTACGGGGAGGATCACCAATTTCCGAGTAGAATTCAATGGAACCCATTAGGAAGCATGGGAAAGGCTCCAGGAGTACATCCAGGCTTGCCCGCATCACGGGATGAAAAATTGGCTGGTGCTCCAAAACTTCTATAATGGTCTCACGGCCATGTCGAAGGGGCATCTTGATGCCGCTGTAGGTGGCGCATTCTTATCGCTCACCATTGATCAGGCCACAGCCCTGATTGACAAGATGGTGATGAATCAGAGCTGGAGGGAGGACAGAACCCCAGCCAAAACACAAAAAGGCATGCATACCGTGAAGGAGGCGGATATGCTTGTCGCAAAAATGGACCTCTTGCTGAATTGGCCGGAAGAACGTCTTGCTGAAAAGGAAGCTATGAGGCGACCCAGTCCATGCCATGGACTCACACATGACGTGTGAAACCTATGGTGAAGTTGGCCATTCAGGGGGACAATTGCCCTGAGACCCATGAGGAGGCATCGTTCATTAACAACAACGGGTATCGCCAACATCAGCAAGAAAATAACAGCTGGAACAATCAGTCCCGGCCGCCATTCCAAGGTAATTCGAGCTATAACCCCAATTATAGTTCGAATCAACCATCACTCAAGGATCTGGTATTGGGCCAAGCCAAAATAAATGAAAATCTCAACAAAAAGATGATGCAAACCGACAAGATCCTTGAGGGAGTCAACAATAAGCTAGAGAGTCTGTCCTTAGCTGCGAAGAACCAGCTCAGCTTTAATAAAATGATAGAAACACAGCTGGCCCAGATTGCTGCTCAAGTACCAGTTAACGATTCGGGTAGAATCCCGAGGCAACCCGAGACTCCGCACGAGTCTGTTAACATGATATCTCTGAGGCTCGGCAACCTCCAGCAGCAGAAAAGATCCCCGTGGATTCGCCGTTCATCGCTAAGAAGGGTGACCCTAGGCGTCTCACTATCACTGCGCTATTGGCCCCCATGAGTTCAACAACGCATTCTCGCGATCTTGGGGCCAGTATCAATGTGATGTCCAAGGCCACTTTCAACAGAATTCATGGTGGGACACTTGCACCCGCAAGCTTTGTCCTCTAAATGGCAGATTAGATGACTCGGTGGCCCGAGGGAATACTCAAAGACGTGCTCATCAGAGTTAAGGATGAGTACTTTCCCGCAGATTTCGTCATTCTCGACATGGGTCAAAAAGAGGATGTGTCTCTCCTCCTGGGGAGACCATTTCTCAGTACAGCCAATGCCGACATATGTGTGGGGAAGGGATTCGTCATCTTCCACGTCAAGAGTAAGGCGGTTAAGTGCCCATTCAATGGGTACAACAAGAAGAAACACACCCGAATTCATCGACAAAACCGGTGTGGTGTGTTCAGGATCGACTCGAAACCCCCCCGGCGAGGTGCTTCCCCCGATAAGTAGGGGGAGAGTCAGGCAGGCGACTATAAATAACCTGCCCCATTGCCAACGGGTAAATTGGCATTTGAAAAAAAAAAAAGAAAAATAATTTCTGAATAACAAATTTATGCAAATAAATTTTCAAAATAAAATTTTGAGTATATGTAAAAAACATTTTGAAAATTTTTGGAGAAACTCAAAAAGTGGAGGAAAGCGGTCGAACTGCGTGAGCAACCAACAGCACAATTTTCGTGGACCGTTGGCGGGCCGGCGAAGCCCAACGGCTCGCCTCGGGCTTAGCGGCCGCGCCGGGCAGCGGCGCAAGCGCTAGCGGGCGCTATAGCGCCCCGGGCCCCGCCGCCGCAAATGACTCCTAGTCGTTGTGACCAACTTCACCAAGTCGATTGCTCGGCTATAAAACGAAGGGCACCGGTGTGAGAGCTCACCCCTCTCATTTTCACTCTCTCTCACTCTCTTCCACTTGGTTCTTCACTCTATTTTCTCCACAAAAATAGTTGCCAAGCAAGATCACGGGTGTGAAAGTTCACACTTTCAAACTAACCCTTGCACACCGGGGTTTTTGCACAAGTCGTGCTTGTTTTGCAGTTGCCATGGACAAGCTCGGGAAGGCTTTTGCGGGATTGAGGCGGTCATCAAGGTGGAGCTCCCGGCATACAAGCTCAAGCTCCCTCAACATCAACCCGCAAGAGAACGCCCCTGCGCAAGATGAGGTTGCACCCGGTTGGGGAGAGCAAGCTCAAGATCCCCCGACAATCTACGCCGCCGAAGCACCATGCCTCGACATTCAGGGAGATCAGGAGATACAAGCCTACCTCCACCTCAAGGATCGTGTGTTCCTGCACACCCCGAGTTTGACTCGACCTCCTTGAGAAGGCGGTATGGACATCAAATTCCCATTACTTTGGAAAGCGGTTGGTTGGCGAGTTTTCCCCTATCGAGGAGGAAGGTTTCGCCCGCTAATGATTGATTTCTTTGCACCTCGGTAGAAGACGAGAGTTTGGGTATTTCCTTTTAGGTTGTTTGGTCAATCTTTCATATTCAGTGGATAGACCTAGCCCATCATTTGAATTTCAGTTACAAATGTGCATTTAATCTGGATCATGCTTTGCCTGGTTTTGTGAAAAACTAGTTTTGGGAAGAAATTTCTGGTGCACATGAGCCCGGTACTTTTAAACCTCGTCATACGCAGATCCAAAGATCCTTCTCTTAGATTCATGCACCACTGGATCTCTATGACTTTGTTTCCTAGGCACAAGGTTAGATGGGTGCATGATGTTGAGCTTAAGTTACTCTATGCCATTGTTCACAAAGTTAGAGTAGCTCCTGTGGTTGAAATGTGCGGGCATTTGCTAGATGTTATTACTATGACCACTTCCGTTACACTGCACATCCCTCATCACACGTATCACTTCCGCGATTGGAGCCATTGACAATGAGGTCGCAGAGTACATTTCCATACCCCATACCATAATGACTGAGAGCAAGATGATCCAGGGGCATCATTTGAAGTCTCTACCTTCGGGAGAGCTTGGTTTCACTTTTCTTGGCTATACAACTGTACTTCAGTTACCTTACCTGGATCTACAGTTGTATAAAAGCCAGTCACTAACCTTTGAGCTCGAGACTTCTCGATAGCATACGCGCAGAAAAGTGTCTCTGGAAGCATCACTCACAGTGTCGGGAGAATAGAGGCCGGCTCAAGCTCGCACACAGCACACTTTGGGCCACAGATACCAGCTGTACAGATGTTCCAGGCAGGATGACCTCCATACATGGGAGCACCAGGGCCTATGCTCGGGTACGACCCTAGGTGGGAGCCCACAGCCCAGGACACCTGAACCGACAGTGTGGCCCAAAGCGCATCCTACGCCTTGGGAGGAAAACAGGATGGAGTTCAGCAGCCAGCCTCCGATGATATGCCTCCACCGGTTCACACACGACACTCGGTACATGGGATAGAGGCTATCAACATGCGGCTACAAAACACGGGCGTTCGCACGAGAGAACATCAAGCATACACTCAACACCCATGTGTAGAACACCCACTAGTGGCAACAGAACTGGTAGCACCAAAGCCAGCAGAGGTGGGACCAGCTCCAAGATGGCATGGCGCGGCAGAATGCACGACAGGAAGCATTCTGGAGGTACCAAGGCTTCAACCCCGATCTGTAGGCCTCCAGATATCTTGGGGGAGGACCCCCGCAGGTATCATTGCATAGCATACTTATTTCTAAATTTTTTTATTTTTTAGCATGTTTATTTTTGAGCAACCTTGCATTCAAAAAAAATCCAAAAAATAGAATAAGTAGCTCTAAATAAAAGTCTTCACTCTTATATATACAAGCTATGGAAATGTTTAGCTGAATCCCTTGTTGAAATGATGAATAATTGCTCTATCTTATGTTTTACCACGTGCCTAGTTTATAACTTAAAATTCTCTAAAGTTTGAGTTTAGTGGCTAAGTTTTATTTCACCTTGAAAAGCCTAATTCATGTGGGTTGCACAAGCTTATCTGGTCTAGGTAGTTGCGAGTTATGATATGGTAATATAGACTCGCTATGACTTTATTCTTAGAGTGACCTGATATCCAGAGTTTTCTTTTCGAAAATCAAAATATAAAAGTTTCTCAATGATGTGCAAATTCCCACCAGAGCCATATGACATGATGAAAAAACCTTAGTCATATGCTACTTGTTTTCATGGTGAGCCTGTGCCAAATTGTTGTGACCTATGTAGAGATTCTTTTCATATGCCCAAAATCAAGATTCACTTGCACCCACAAATAAAACGCCGACTCTTACACCGAGAGTTGCGCATAACATGCACCCTTTCATCCACCAAATAAACTCCATTCATTTTGTATCATGACCCCTCACAAAAATTCCAGTTATAAAGGAGAAGTATGGGCTATGCTAAAAAAAAGAGAAAGATGGACAAATGTCCCAATAAAGACGAGGAAGTCAGTACTCGTCAAAAAAAATATGAAGGCAGCCCATACCTCCTTCAAAGATTCCACCAAAAAAGAGAGAATCATGATGCTTGGAGTACAAAATACAAAAAATCCATACACTTGCACATCTTGATCTAGGCCTATGACTAGTCTCTCCATGTGGTTCGGTTTTTGACTAAGGCAACGTGACATGATACAAGTATGCCAATCTTTTACCTACCCAAAACTCCACAAAAGCCTTATATAGTTGGTAGGCAAAAAAGAAAGGCAATCTAAGCCTTTGGTGAGGAACAAACCACTTACAAATATCGAGCGATCGAAAGTGATCATTCGAGGAACTACTTTCTTTGCAAAAATATTTCAAAACCTCTCGGATTGATAGTCACTCAAAAGAGTGAAAGATAAGCGAGTCCGTTGAACCGTTCTATCTTGCAACCACCCAAGACTTCGGAGGCAATTTGAAAGCCCCACAACGATGAATTGTAATAAAGGGTGAATAAACATGCCATTTTATTCAAATTCTAGTAGAAAATTTTTGTTATACGCATGGCACTCTTATAACGTAATCGACATAGAAGCAACTCCCGATCAACAACCAAGTCCATAACTTTTGCTCGAGGACGAGCAAAGGGTAAGCTTGAGGGAGTTTGTTGACGGTCACGAATGACATATTTTTACCGTCAACATTCTACCATAAAAGGGGTGAAACTATGCATTACCATGCTCATATACATTTATTATTGACATAATTCCACTTGTAGTACGAAATAATAGTTTTGCAGGATTTATACAAATATAAGTGGAATATACACTAAAAGGCGCCTTCCTGGAAAGCGTACTTCTTTCAAAACACTCAACCCAAGGAAAAAAGGCCCAACACGATGCAAATTGGGTCGAGCAACCAGCACCCAACCTTTTCTCCCAACAACATGACCCCACCTGCGGGTGACCGACCCGAACCGAGCCGGGCTGGCACGGCCTCGCCAAGGGCAAGGCGGTTCGAGCCTGGGCCGGTGCGAGGCGGTTCCATCAATCTTTGTGGAGGGCGGTTCACTTGGTCGGTTGACGGTTCAAAGTGCACTGGACGCCTGTGGGGAGGTCGGTTTGGTGTCTTTTTAGCACTTAGGCCCCTCTCCCACTTGTATAAGTAGGCCTCTCCTCTGCCCCTCTCAACACACACCACTCTTGGAGTCTCTACCTCAACACACCACTCTTGGAGTCTCTACCTTAACACTCCACTCTCTACCTCACTCCTCTGCCTCTCACTTCTCTCTACTTCTTCTTCTTCTTCTTCTTACTTGGCTAGTATTTGGAGTAGTAGAGCTACAAAGGAGGGCTTGTCTCCTAGAAGAAAGTGCTATTTGGTAATATATCTCAATGGAGCATTCTTCTTCTTACAAGTCCTTATTCTATCTTCATGGTCTAACATTCGAATTAGAGTATAGTCTTGTTCATGTTATAATCTTGATATATGAACTAACATATAGTTTGTGTGTCTTGATCTTGACATGTTCATACTTGTTCTTCATGGTTCACATTGCTTACATGATTAGAGGTGGGATAACGGTTCGTCGTTCCTTCGGGTTTGCTTGTGTCTTAGTCCGTCCATCCATAGGGTGGGGATCCCGGGGGACATGAGTAGTTTCCTTATACGCGGGCATGGTGCTCGGGTGCCGGGGAGCCTTCGAATATGACGGCATGCCACGGTCGTGAGGGTAGGCGGCGGGGTAGTGACAGACCCTATCCGTCCCTTGTAATCCCCCCATGTGTGTATCATTGTGTAGGACTTCGTAAATGCCTTGGTGGATAGCAGACTACCTGGTGGGGTCTCCCTGTTATCTCAGACCTAACCATTCTTATATCATGTATTCATGTGACTCTAACTATATTCAATTGTATTGGCCATGACTAGAACTATTAACCTACTCCGCTAAATCATTCATTTATTCTTTCTCTATTTTCTTTATCCTTTGAGGTGGCTCTCTGAGTGTGTCACACTATCTTTAAAATCATATTATTTACCCCTGTGTGGTCAAGTTGGTCATTGTGTGTGCATATTCACGTATTCGGATGCCATGCTAGCTTCTTACATACATGCCTTCCTTTGGAAAAAATATAAATAACGATACCCCGAATACTTCCGGGTGAAATGCTACAATGATAGATCCGTGCGCTTGCGGATGAAATATCAACTATGGCAAGATCTATCACCGTTGATGTTACTAGTGGGATCACCGACATGGTGGTTTCGCTTAGGAATGTCAACGGCGCATTTCTGACGCCGTTATTAGAGATGGGTTCTAAACCTGTTTCTAATGATTGCGCTAAGAAATGTCAACACTTACCCAAGATCATGAAGTTGCCGACACATCATCGGGCCGGTTTCTTTGGCTGATTCCTCCACAAGTTGCTTTTGCCCTCGGTTGTTGTCCGCCATTGGGGTTTCTTGAAGGTTCTTGGTGAACAGGACGAGAGAAAGAAAGGAAAGTGGAGATTGCGGGCGGAATGAACTAGGAGTGGCTGAGCCAGTCTTTAAAGCAAAGAAATGAGCCCTGGTAGGTGTCTTGAGAAGTGGGAAGGCTGCCCACATTTAATTAGAAGGCCAAACGTTAGAGTATTTGCGAATTGGTTGAGCCGAATCAGCTAAATGACTGAATTGGCTAAAGTGGGAAGATCGGTAAAATTAAGATTGGGAAAGAAGCATTGCAACAAGTCAGAAAGACAACCAGAGGATTAGCCAATGAAAGCAAATGTATTATGGAATTCATTATATTGTTCATCCTAAATACAATCTAATCCCAAAAGACCATGTTGATAATGGTTCAGGCATGAGTTCCATTGGCTACGGCAGCGGCGTGATCCTTGTCTTGCTCCTCCGGTTTGTCGAACTCATCCGGAGCTTCTCCTCCGTGGAAGCCGGTGGGCCGGACGAGTAATCTTCGCCGGTATGGGATGACATTGCTGCCAACCCACTGGAGATGCCAAAGCGGACGCCATGGAGGCGATCTCCTCAATGGGGCTAGTTGCGGCCTAGAGACGCATTTGCCCAGGGAGCGGCCCCGAGCATTAACGGTGTCGATGAAATTGTTCACCGCCGTCTCCAACCGCCTCCGGAAGCATGGCCAGCGCTACAGTGAGAAAACATATGAGTTGTCATGCACCGGAGGATAGTGGATTAATTAGTCTACACAAAGAAGAGACACCATCAATGGCCACAAGAACCTAGGCCATATCCCTCTCATGTTGAGCTTGTGCTATGCCCAACTCTTTGGTGGCCTCGGAATAGAGGTCCTTCGTCTCCCATAATTCTTTGGAAGCGGGCGAGCATCGCTAGCCGTGTAGTAGTAGTCGCCCTGGGGTTGGAAGAATCCGAGGAACCATCGGAGGAAGAAGAGGAGCTCGAGGATCCAGAATTAGAGCTTGAGGATCCAGAGGATCCTAAAGGAATAAGGCGCCACTGCTTTGCGCTACGAGGACCGAAGGTGTTGTGGAGGATGAAGTTGTTAAAGATCAGATTGAAAGTTAACAAATCAAGAGAATGAACAATGCAATCCGAAACAAGAAGAGGGAATTGATTTTACCCCTACCTCCGCAAACGCTGCGGTCCTCCTCCGAACACCCTCTCGTCCAGAATATGTATGGGCACTTATATTTGTACATGTGCGCAAGTACATCTAAATACATATGTGTGGGTGTATACATCAAGTATATGTATATATATGGAAATGGATAATAAAATTGATAGAAGGGAAATGGCACTCGGGCCAAATCCATTTCCCTCCCTCCTTCTACGGCTGCAAACGCGGCCCACGCGCCCCTTGCCCCCTCTTCTTCCCGCGATGATGGGCTGGCCGGCCAAATTGGCCCAAACCAGCTCGTGGTGGAAGAAGAACAAGAGCCCAAGGCGGCCCCATCCCTTCACCCTTCTTCCCTCACCGACGAGTAGGACCCCCCCTGGCCGGTTTCATCTTCCCCACGCCTCCTCTTCCCCACGAAGGCACCAAGGAGGACCGGTGCACGGGCACCCGCTGACCTCCATTCGAGCCGTCCCATCCTGCGGAGAAAATATCCTCCCGCCTCACCGTGGACGCCTGCGTTGCGTCTGCGTTCACCATGGACATGTGGAACACGCCCACGACCTCCCCGTGCTTGGGGTCACCGAGCCGCTGTTCCTCCGACCCAGGCCGATCCTCATCGCCTCTCTCCATTGTCCACTTTCCGCGGCAATTTGAGCGTCGCCATGGTCGCCGGGGAGATATTTTGTCGGCAGCAGCACTATGCCAGCGCAGCAGGAAGAAAAAGAACGGGCCTCGCCAATCAGCCCACCAAGACCTAGGAGGCTGGCTCGGCCCAACCCGAGGAATGCAGGCCCCGACTGGACCAAGTGAAGGCATCCCACTGCTGGCATCTACTTGTATCCGAAGGAGAGGGAGGAGAGGCATCGATGATTTGTATCTCATTACATTGTATTCCTCTTTCTTCCTCCTCCGTCCTCGAACCTCATCGCTTGCGCGAATCCTGCTTGTTCGAACTCGTTTATGCTAGATACAAAGTAAATCATTCTATCGTAGCTAACAATCTGGTATCAAAGACTCGTCTCGGATCCTGGATCCCCTTCCCCATCCCCATTTTACTCGTCGGCAACGCTCGCTCGGTGTGATGGATCCCAACATCCGCTTGGTGCTCAACGAGCTTTGGGGAACCTGAACCGCCGCGACGCCAGGAGGCCAGCCTCGACCGTCGCTTCACCGAGCTCGAGTCCAGCCTCGCGGATCGGCACCGCGACATCGACACCCGCGCCGGCGACAACTTCGCGCCGCCTACGTGATTTGGAGATGCGCCGCCGGATCCGCAAGTTGCTGCGGTGGGACGGGCGCCGCCATCCTGGGAGGCCAACCGCCGACCGCGAATCCAGCCGACACTCGCTTCGACCGTTTGGAGTCGCCGGACCAACCATGTCGCCGACGAGTGCGTCGCTCGTGTGGACGACTTGGAGACGCCGCCGCGGTCCATCAACAACGCCCGCGGCCGGCGCCGATGGCGCCCTCGATGGCCTTTCGGTTACAACCGCCAACATCAAAGCGGTCGACGCCTCCCAAGTGCTCGACGCCATGCCTCCGAGCATGGCGCAGCATAGCCGATCCCGGCGGCCGCGCGCCCATCCGCCGGACCAACCGCCACCCAGCCCGTCGTTGGGCAAAGCGTCGGATCCGGGGCCGTGATGGCCTGGATCCATGATTCTACCTCCGTACGTCCAATCCCTTCTATGCCCCCGTTATTTGTTCTTCCTTACTGCTCATCATGCGGTGCTTCCTCGGCCTCCCTCGTCGATTGCCTCACCCAACCCACCATCCTCCGGCCCCTATTCCTAGGCCACCACCACCTCTCTCACAAATTCCACGCCTACAGCCACAACCCAACCCACCCGATCCCACACATCCTATGCCGTTCCCGTACATTGATTCCCATCCACACAACCTTACCAACAATTTCTCCCCTCACCAATCACCTGAGCATTATGCTCTCCAAGCTTACCCACCACCTCGGCCACCTGATGTCCACAATGCTCACAACCATACGGGTCGCCTACCTAAGGTGCCCTTTCCACGGTTCGATGGGGACAACCCTCGCCGTTGGCGCCACAGAGCGGAGAAATACTTTCGTATGTATGCTGTAGCTGAAGATATGTGGATTGCTATCTCTGAAATGCACTTTGATGGTGCTGCGTCCCTATGGTACCAATCTATCGAACACCTAGTGTATACCATGAGTTGGACCCAATTCTGTGCGCTGCAGCATGATCATTTCGATTGTGTGAAACATGAGTCGTTGATTAGGCAGCTCTTCCACATAAACCATACCTCAACAAGAAACCAGTACATAGCCCAATTTACCCAACTCACAGACCAGCTCAAAGTCTATACCCCTCAGCATGATGAGTTATTCTTTGCTATGCGTTTCATGGATGGGTTGAAGCCTGATATCAAGGCAGCTGTTATGTTACATGAGCCCAAAACCGTGGATACTGCCGCCCATCTCGCATTGTTGCAGGAAGAGGTGTTCACGGCGAATCGTCCACAGCGACATGGTGATTGGCACCTTCCTCGACACCCAGTACATCAGCGGCAGCTTCTTCCTCTTCCACCACCGCCCAGGCCTGCCGGGGGTGGTGCTACTGTTCCAGCTCCACCCACTGCTCCAACAGCGCCACCTGTGCAAGCCGAGCATCCCTTGGCCGCTCTCAAGCGGTACCGTCGTGCCCAGGGGCTCTGTTACAAATGCGGTGCCAAATGGACCCGAGAACACAAGTGCAGCCCTGAGGTACTCTTAGCAGTGGAGCATATCTGGGACGGTGTGGATTCTGAAGATACAGACATTGATGTCCCTATTCCTGAAGAACCAAATGAGCAAGTCTTCATGGCTGTCAGTAAAGCAGCTTTCAATTCAAATTCTTCTGCTCGAGCTATTCAGTTTTCGGGCAAGATTCAGGGCCATACAGTTCGTATTCTTTTGGAATCTGGCAGCTCAGTTTCATTTCTCAGTGCTGATCTGTTCTCTAGACTATCGGGGCTCAATGTTACATCAATTTCCAGCAAGGTCCAAGTGGCAGGAGGTGCTGTGTTGCCATGCACCCAGCTGGTGACTCAACTGCAGTGGCAAGTTGATGATTGTTCATTCACAACTGATTTCAGAGTGCTTCCAACTCTATTGTATGACGTCATTGTGGGCATGGACTGGTTAGAGTTGTTCAGTCCTATGCAGGTTCATTGGTTACACAAATGGTTGCTTATTCCGTATGCCAATCAGTGGGTTCTGCTGGAAGGTATTGCCTCTGAGCCACCAGCCAAGTTGTTGTTACATGTTTGTCAGGTGGAGTCGACTGATCCTCAGTCATCTACTTCGGCTCAACTGGACCCCAGCATTCAAGCCCTGTTGGATCGTTATCCGGCTGTCATCGAGCCTCCAACTGAGTTGCCACCTTCACGTTCCTGCAACCACACTATCCCATTAATTCCAGGAGCACAGCCGGTTTTCATTCGGCCATACCGCTATCCCCCGGCACTCAAAGATGAGATCGAGCATCAGGTGACCGAGATGATGGCTCAAGGACTCATTAAGCCAAGCACCAGTCTGTTCTCTTCTCCAGTTTTACTTGTCAAGAAAAAGGATGACACTTACCGTTTCTGCGTTGACTTCCCTCAACTGAACGCAATTACGGCCAAGTCCAAGTACCCTGTGCCCGTATTCGATCAACTGGTGGATGAACCGGGACAAGCTCGTTGGTTTTCAACTTTGGATCTCCGCTTTGGGTTTCACCGGATCTTGCTCCAGGCACGGGGAAGAACCAAAGACAGCGTTTCAAACTCACCGGCGATGCACGAATTCAATGTCATGGCCTTCGGATTGACCTGGTGCGCCAGAACATTTCGTGGCGCCATGAACACCACTTTGGCTCCCCGGCTTGCGGCGCTTCATCATTGTGTTTTTGATGATATCTTGGTTTCTGAGAAGAGCTTTGAGGAACACATGTCTCATTTGGAGCTGGTTTTCAGTTGGCTGGCCAAGGATAAGTGGCGTCTGAAATTGTCAAAATGCAAGTTTGCTCAGACTGAAATAGCTTACCTGGGTCATATCATTAGTGGTCAAGGGCTGTCCACTGATCCCACTAAGATCCAAGCGATTGTTGATTGGCCCCAACCGGCCAATGTCCGAGAACTGCGTGGTGGATTTCGGGACTTGCCGGGTATTACCGCAAGTTTATTCGTCACTTTGGTCTCATTGCAAAACCATTAACCGAGCTCCACGAAGAAAGACACATTGTTTATTTGGACTTCCATTCATGCAAACGCCTTTCAAACTCTTAAGGACGCCTTGTGTTCTCGCTCCCGTATTGGGAATTCCAGATTTCTCTCGACCCTTTCACCTGGAAACCGATGCTTCAGGTTATGGTATTGGGGCAGTGTTACTTCAGAAAGGTCATCCTCTAGCCTTTATCAGCAAGCCTTTGGCACCACGAAACCAAGGTCCTGCTCGTCTATGAAAAAGAATATCTTGCCATCATCATGGCAAAGTGGAACAATGGCGTCACTATCTCGCTCCATTCCGAAGTTTCGTCATTCATACTGATCACAATAGTTTGATTCACCTCAACGAACAGCGCTTGCATACACCGTATCAACAGAAAGCTTTCACTAAACTGCTCGGCTTACGCTACAAGGTGGTTTATCGTAAAGTGCATTTATGGCTTGATGAGCTCAAAGATTGGTATCTGTCGAATGATGAAGCCAAGTCACGCTGCCGGTCTTTGCTCTTGTCTGCCGATGCAGTCCCTCACTATCGCCTAAAAGATGGAATCATCTATTACAAACACCGCGTTTGGCCGGGTACTAGTATTGAACTGCAGCGCCAAGATTCTCCAAGCTCTACACGACAGCCCCGTCGGCGGTCATTCCGCGCCCCGGCCACATATCACAAGATCAAGCCCCCTGTTTTTCCGCCCGGTCGAGAGCTTCGATTTTCGAGTTTGTGAGGAATTGCTCTGCGTGCACAAGCTAAGCCGGACCGCCGTGGCTACCCCTGGATTGCTTCAACCACTTGAGGTACCAAAATCTTCTTGGCAAGTCGTTACTATGGATTTTGTGGAAGGATTGCCCCCATCTGGTGCTTTCAATGCTATCCTGGTTGTGGTCGATAAGTTCACTAAGTTCTCCCACTTCATTGCTCTGAAACATCCATACTGGTACGCTTCGTGGCCCGATTGTTTATGGATAATATTTTTCGCTTGCACGGTATGCCTCAAGCTATTGTTTTGGATCGTGATCCAGTTTTCTCCGGTAATTTTTGGAAGTCATTGTTCAAGCTTTTAAGGGTCGATTTGAGGATGAGTTCTTCACGCCACCCACAGACCAACGGACAGACCGAAAGGGTCAACCGAGTGTATGGAGACTTACCTCGGGTGCTTCACTCATTCTTGCCCTAGCCGGGCACGCCGGGTTACCTTTGGCCGAATCTTTGGTACAACACCGGCTTCCATTCGTCTTTGGGTCGACGCCATTTGAAGTTCTCTATGGTTGTCCTCCTCGTCACCTGGGATTGACACCTGATTCAGCTTCTGATGTACCTGATGTTCGCTTGGCTTGAAGAACGTCGGTGAGCGGCGTGTGGTTCACCAAAGATCTAACGGCACAAGAAATGGGATGAAGAGGCAAGCCGATAAACGCCGTGTTGACCGTCGATTACAACGTGGGTGATTTCGTCTACTTGAAGCTGCAGCCATATGTCCAAGCTTCTCTGCGGCTGGACGCTCTTGCAACAAGTTATCCTTCAAGTTCTTTGGGCCCTATCGCATCTTGGCTAAAGTGGGCAACGTGGCATACCATTTGTAACTTCCGGATTACGCAAGTGTGCATCCAGTTTTTCATGTCTCACAGTTGAAGCAGTCCCCTGGCAATCAGGTCGTCAGCTCGGTATTACCATCTTCTTTGGTGCACCCGCGGTACTGTTCGTTTCCTTCAGCGCCGTTGGACCGTGGCACTCATCCGGTGGAGCAAGCCTTGGTGGAGTGGTCGCACATGCCTCCTTCTCGGCTACACGGAAACTGTCGAGCAAGCTGCATGAGTCGGTTCCCTCGAGCAGGCATGGGGTCACGCCGGTTCACAAGAGCCGGGAATGTCGCCAGCAAAGAAGACTATGCCAAGCGGCGGAGAAGAAGAAGAACGGGCCTCGCCAATCAGCCCACCAAGACCTAGGAGGGCTCGGCCCAACCCGAGGAATGCAGGCCCCGACCGGACCAAGTGAAGGCATCCCAATTCCGGGCATTTAAAAGTAAGAATTGCTTTGTGGAGCAAACGCCCGGCCAAGGCGCCCACGGTAGTAAAAATTTTTTCGACCGCTCGATCTCGCGTTGATCGTTCGATCTGGCCCCGGCTACTGTTCCCCGGGCATATACCGCCCCGCACCACGCCCCAAAAAAAAAAAAAAAAAAAAAAAAAAAAAAAAAAACTCGCCTCTCCCTCTCCGTCCCGAGCAGCAGGCGACCCGCCCCCCCGCACCCGCCGCCGCCGGCCGCCCCGCCCCCACCCCTCTCCTCCTCCTCCTCCTGCGTGGGCGGGCGGGCGGCCTAGCGGGCGCGCGGCTCTCGGCGGCGGCCGGTTGGCCCGGCGGGCGACGGCGGACCGGCGGGGGCGACCGGCATGGCCGGCGGCTTCGGCCACGCAGCGCAGCAGGCGGCCAGCGGCTTTGGCGCGGCGGCGGTGGCGCGGTGACCCACCCTCTCTCTCTCTCTCTCTCTCTCTCTCTCTCTCTCTCTCTCTCTCTCTCTCTCTCTCCGTCTCGGTCCGCGTCTTCTCACCGGTGACGTTCACCATGTGGCCTAGGATTAGGGTTAGGGTTAGGGTTAGGGTTAGGGTTAGGGTTGGGGTTGGGGTTTGAGTTAGGGTTTGGGTATATGAAAATATGGCTAACTCTCGAGAATTTACCATGGTTTGGCTTTATAAATGAACGGCTAAGTCTACAATTTTGCTATGGTGTGGGCATTTGGAAATGTGGCTAAGTCTAAAAATTTACTATAGCATGAGTATATTAAAACATACAGGTAATGTGGTATGTAACTTTTGTTCGGCGATTGGAGGTCTTTGGTTGTCCTGAGAGGACAATGGTGGGCGTTGTGATGAATTGTTTTTTTGCCCGGGCCACTTTGCCCACCATTGCACCGATCACTCGCAATCTTTTCCAAATATTGCCAAGCTTTGTATTTTCCATATGGTTCTACGGTTCTAACTTTACCATGTTGCTAGGTAGATTTATGCACCGAGCCATTACTCTCCACTCGGCCCGCATTGTTTTCAAAAAAAAAGTCTCAAACAAGGTCTAGGGAATCCTCAAGCCAAACACAACAAACTTCTAAATAACTATAGGGAAACACCGAACTCGGCCATCAGTATTCGATAAGGTCAATCTCTTATGTCCGTTACTATTATTTTTGGGCACTAACATTGAAGCAAGACAACATGTGTTCATTTTCTAGAAAGTGCATTGATAAAGGATAAAAATAGTTTTGTGTTGCAAAATGTATACACAGTTTGTAATTAGCATTACAAATATCTCGAAAAACTAACTTTATTACTACCATTTTTATTTGCCCATATCAATGCATGGGCTTGAAATGATTTCTATCATTGTTTGTTCACAATATTAGTATGTTGTTCCTATCTCTATATGAGTAAGACAAATTGGAAATCCCGTGTTTTAAAAAAACCATAGCAAGACAACGTTTCGGGTCTTTAATTAATTCAATTAAGACCGTAACTCGACCATGTAGAATAGGAGCAAGGAGGTTTCACTCATCAGCAGCTTTTTGCATCATTGTTTAGATCTTTAGTTAGGCCAATTGTAGCTTGTAGTTTGATTGAATGTGAAATGTTACTTTCGTGCTCTGAGAGCATTTATTTGTTTGTTTATCATCCAATGACGTAATGTAGAGCTACTTGAATATAATTTTTTTGTGTGTCAGGTGTACCAGTCCATGATTTAACCAATATTGTCAAGGCATTTGATGTCGCATGCTCCCACAGAGAGCTTTTTTTGCCGTGCAACCACCAGAATCGCAGGTAACAATAGAGTCCTCATTTTATCATGTTGTCTAACTATCAATTAAATTCACAACTAATGAGATCAATATTGAGTGATAAATTATTTTGAGTTCCCTCGTATAATTCCTCTTTATTGTGTTTCACCATTGATGTCGGGGGTGTCGGAACGTGGCTAATAAATTGTATGAAAAGTCTCTTCACGTAGTTTAGCCAAGATTTATCTCATTTAACGTGTGTCCGTTGAGAACCATCTTTCTCTCGAAATATAAATAAAAAGGACAAAATGTTATTTTGCCAATGAATCGATGAAGAAATATGCCGCTTACGCCACACTAATAGCACTCCATACTTATGATTTCCTTTGAGGTATATACCAGCTTGTAGTCTAGAAAAATAATTGTCCTTTTTTTGTATGCAGGTTGAAAGATTCCAAGGTTGAAGAAGATAATAAGAGAATATAACAATTGAATTTCCCTAGATAGCAAAGATTAGCGGGAAGGATTCTAAGGACTGCCACATGACTACGATTGGGTATTATTCCTTAGTGAATTCCTCGCTACTTCAACACTCCACTCTGTTTGAGTTTTTACTAAGTAAAATAACATAGACTTAATGATTGATAAACTGGTTTGAGCTGCATGAAGACACCGCTATGAAGCTGTGCTTGCAAGGTGGAGACTATACAAGGTGTTTGTTACCCATGCATGTCTCAAGTCAAAACCATGATATACAAAAGACATTTTTTTTTTTTTTCATATGTCATAGCTGAAATTACATAGCATTTGTGCGGTTGGATGCAAGTTGATTATGTGAACCGGTGCATGTGATTGCTTGGCCTGCAGACATTTTGCTTGTTGATTGTTTCTTGCATTATACTTGCCGCTCACTTTTCCGGGATAAAGTAGATGTCGCCATGTGCAGGTTGGATTAATTGAATGAATGTTTCTACCTTCCAAAAAAAAAAAGATATGATTAATGTTCAAGCAAAACAAACTATGCTTTGATGTTCACACGCAGAGTATGAATACACACATATAGTTTTCAACTCTTCTCGCAAAATTTGGGCTGCCGATGGAACATCACCTCCAAAACTAATTTTGAGGAATATCTGTTGATCCTTTGATTTTTATTTTTAAATTATGAAGCCGCAGTATCTAAAGCCGCAAAATCTTGTTATTGAGGAGCTTATCGATATGCTCATCACTTATTGGGCTGTTTAGAACAACAAAGAAAATATAGGAGGTTTTACTATTAAAATCTTGTTTTCGAGGACCTTATCTATACATGTACTGTTAAGAATGTCATTTTAACATTGGTAAAAAGATAAACTAAAGAAAAAAGCATTTTCTACGAGATACGTCATTTGTTGCTTGCAAATCAAAGTGTAAGGTTTTATGTCAATTGATTTTTTTTCAGCTTTGGCTTAGAATCCGAGCGGTCCGTGCTCAATTCAGTCCGAATGAAGGAGTGAGGTGTTCGTCACAATGAACATGAACCTTTCCATCGCAAGGTGAGGATTTGAAATATCTTCAATTTTGAGTATTGATCTTTTGCTACATTCGTGGGAACTCGAGAAAGTTCATTTCAAGATGATTTTTAGTAGCTTCTCTTTCTTTCTTTTTTTTTTTTTTCAAGCATTGTATTTCCCCGCTTAATTTTCTTTCAAACAAATTTTCTCCTCGCTAGCCTATGCTTGCCCGAGAACTCCTCGCTCTCTCCCCTCCTCTCCACCCCTTGAATTTAGGTTGTCAAGGTAACTTTGTTTGAACTGGCTATAAGTTCCAAACTGTTTTACCTTCTCGTAAATTGGTAGAGCTTTGCATATTCTAATTTTTGAACAAAACCAACCCGTGGTGAATCGGCCTAATTACAGTCCTTTAACGCATTATGATCTTAGGTTGAGTTCATATTAGATATGAGTTTTTCCAATTTTTTGTGATTATGTATTAATTGTACATTTTCAAGAGTATATATATTTGCATAGTAGTCATCTATTATTAACTACCTGGTCGCTGATGAGTGTCAAGCATATACGCACTTTAAATTGTTTCATACTTATTGCAAGACTTATTTTAATTGATAGAAAGCAGCTCTACATTTGGGGTGCTTTTAGTATCACACCTAGGAAAAGATTTGTACTCTATGTCATATCTCTAACAAAATCACTTGGGATGCTTTTTGGACATGCAAAGCACTACATTTTGTCTAGCATAGTAGCATTGCCATATACTCTTCCCCGTATATATATGGAGGAAGAGGACCACCTTCCCAAGGTATTCTATCATTTGTCTTTAAGCCGCAGTATCAACTCTTTCTCGCATGAAACATGCATCCTCTTTTGCTTTACGCCGCCTCGGGTTTCAAGGGTGATCGGCGTCAATGCAAAAGTCATCTTCACCGCAAAATGGTTGCATCTTCATGTGAAACAAGAACACTCTTTTCAATTGTCGATGATGATACATGGCACAAAAATAGAAATTGAGTATATACTCATGTAAGATATATGTACTATTTGGATATAGCTCACATTCGGTTTTACAAACCGGCTTTTATACTCGCCTTATTAGAATATATATATATATGTAGTGTTTGAACATGTTGCGTGTTTTAGAAATTCAGCCTTCTATTGGTGTGTGTTGCCTTGTTGTTAGGCTAACCGTGAATTTTGCAATGGTAAACAAATACATGTATCCATTAACTAGATAGAACTCGTTATATTATATTCTCGTCATCATTATTCCATTCTCGCAAATAACCACGGCCATCACTGCTGCGTGTATGGGCGTAGCGCAAGAAATCACTAGTCTACTTGTATCCGAAGGAGAGGGAGGAGAGGCATCGATGATTTGTATCTCATTACATTGTATTCCTCTTTCTTCCTCCTCCGTCCTCGAACCTCATCGCTGCGGCGAATCCTGCTGTTCCCGAACTCGTTTATGCTAGATACAAAGTAAATCATTCTATCGTAGCTAACATATTTCCTGATGAAACTGCCATACTGTGGCCCCTCGCCGACTATAAATAGCTGGCCATGGCCAAGCCCAAGGAGTCGCCTCGGAAGCTCGGAGTGTGGAAGAACGGAAGGACGAGGCTTGCGCGGTGCTGCAACCCTGCTTCCTCTTTCCTTCTCCGCTCCCCTGCTGCTGAAGCCAGAGTAAGGTGCCGAGCTCACCGGAGTCGTCGATGCCACCGCGCCGTGCTTGACACCGCCGTGCTCGCGTCGGATGGAGCCGCGAACCATGCCGCCGGGATGTCATGCGCCGTGCCGAGCACAGCTCACCACCAGCGTGCACCGCAGCCGCCCTCCATGCCGCACCGCCGCTCCACCCCTTCACCGCCAGCGCGCCGCCCACCGCAATCCACCGCCACCACACCACTCCAGTCCGCGCTGCGCATGCCAGAGTCGACTTGCCACCGCCCTGCATCAACCCCGCCAAGCGCTGCCGCCTAATCCGCACTCCTTCCACGGCCGTGCCCGCCCACTGCCCGGCCACCACCAGCAACCATCCACTGCGCGCCACCGCTCCACCTCGCCAAGCACGCACGCCGCGTCCCGGAACGCCGAGAATGCCACCGTCCGCGCTCACTGCCGTGCCATCCGCTCGCGCCCTGCTCGCTGGCTTGCCGCCCACGCTCACCGCCGGCCAAGCCCCGCCCGGCGTGGCCGCGCTCGCCACCGTTGGTGACCCTGCCCCACGGCCCTCTGCCTTTTCCCTCCCTCTCGATTTCTACGAACGGGAGGCAGGCAACGACAGGAATCAAACCAAGCCTCAGCGTCGCTCTCTTTCCTCCCGTGGGTCCTACCTGCCATATCCCCTTTGCTCCATGAACCGGGCCTACGTGAAATAAAGAGTGGGGAGAGAGGAACCCTAGATCGGCCCATGGTGGGCTGGACCGAGATCACGGCACAGTAACCGGCCAGGCAAATGCGGATGGGGACCCCACGCGTCAGCCCTCTACTAAATGCTAAGTACACCCGAGAAGGCGTACACGGGAGGCTGAAAATACCATTTCCAGTTATCAGAAAAATCCCAAACAAATTCCTAAATAAACTAGGTACACTCTAGATCCTACCCATATAATTACATTCCAGTTTTCATTAATCTAAAATTCCAGTATAAATTCCAAAGATTATATCCCATAATTTCATCTCTATTTAATCTTTAGAAATTGTGATCTTTCTCATTCCAACTCCAAATTTGTAACGCTCAACTTCCTAAATTCCTCAAATAATAAACCCTACATCCCCATGCCATTGTTCCATTATTTGGTGCCCATTTAAATTCTAGTTGTTGTATGTTTTATAATTATTTTCACGCACCGTAGTTAACGCAAACCCTAGTTTAACCCCTTTTGCTAACCACCACCCCAAGACCGTATATTCGTGCATGCGTGTACACCCTTCCATACATGACCACTCAAATATACATGTGCACGGTTTGTCCACATTAATTCTAGGAATACACGGTAGGTGTGTATGTATATACATAAAATATAGATGCATGTGAGAAGATATACATATACATACATGTCTATCGGGTTACTCCTAAGCATGGCTAACCCTTGCTAACCAAGTTCTCAGATACTCGGCAGTATGTGTGCCCCCCCGCGACGCATACTCTAGAATACATGTTTTTCTACACACATAAAATATGCCTGATATACGGGTATACGCTTATGTGTGGCTAACCCTTGATTAGGTCCCTCACCCTGCTAACCCTAGGCACATACTTATGCATGTGCGTATGTGTCGCTAACCCCGTGCAGACCTATAGGAAACCTTACCGTGTCATGTCCTTCAAGTTCACATAATAGTGAACATTAATAATGTGGTTTGGTTCTCCATCAGACACCAGTATCTCACTAACCCAGCCCGTAGGAACCACCTAGGTGGATGGATTCTGTCTATCCTGTCATACTTCAAACTAACATAATAATGATAGGAATAGATAGCAATCTATCCATCCTTCCCTAGAGCTAACCCGCGTAGGATCGTTGCTTGCTTTGATTGTTATGCATGTGTTACATGTTTGTTTGCTACCAATGCTTGTCGACGTCGGAGGCCGCACTACCACCCGACGGATCCAGGAGCACCGCTACACCAAGACACAGGAGCTAGAAGCGCACTGGACCGAGAACCTTGGATATACTCGTCAGCGGATAGAGGCAAGTCCTAACTCCCACTTTCTCTCACATTTAATTAACTTTAATTAAATATGGATAGATTATTTGAGTACAGTTATATGAGCCTGATAATGTAGCTACAGAGCTAAGTTGGATGTTGTGATCATCCGCGTTATCTGCGCTCATATGTTAATGGTATAAATAACTATGAACCTGCATGAAATGATAACCTGGCCTTAATCAACAAAAGAGGTGGGTGGTGGTAATCTACAGAGAGGTGGATTACCACATCGGGAATCGCCAAAGAGGGATCCCTATGGAGAGATACTTGCCTCCCTAAGGACCGGTTCATAGGTCTTTCTACCTAGTGAGATGTTACGTATAGCCACCTGTCTGGATGGGGAGACTTGATCTCACACCCTGTTAGGTTGAAGTATAATCCCTTACCTAGGTGGCCGGAGCAGGCAATGGTCTATCAGGAGCAGACATGGGGAGAGTGGCCCCATGGTCCGGTTGGCGTGGATGCCGGGTTCGCTTCCACGTTAAGCCCCTGGATGTGTTTCGCTAGCTTTTGTGCACAAATTATGATTTTATGATGGACGATATAGGTTGGGTAATATGGCATTACTCGTAAAGCTGTTGGTGATTTGGTATCACCGTATCGTTGGGGATGATGCGTCATCCTATTTCCAACCCCTGAGAAGCTGTGGTAGGATTATATGGATATCTAGGAGGCATCCGAGCGGGTACGGGATCTCGATAGGCTTGTTGAAGCCATGACGATGGTAGAGACTATGCCTATCATGTGGGGAAATTTGTACACCTCTGTAGAGTTTTACTGAATCTATTTGAATAGCCACATCCTTGGAATGGACAGATGCTAAGCAAGATCACCTATGATTAGATACCACACAACTAAGATGTCCTGGTATGTGATCTGTGAATTTGGTTTAATATAATTTATAACTAACCCGAGAACTAGTGAGAGTAGTTAAACTCTACTAGGGCCCAACCCATAATAGTAACCTTCCACCTTTGGTTGGGACTTGCCGAGCAATGAAAAGTACTCACCCCTCCCTCTATTCCATTTTTATAAAAATGCGGTGAAGGAATACATCCAAGGAAGGAGCTATCAAGACGAAGCAAAGACGAAACCACCGGGAGGACACTTGAAGACGGCTAATCACGAAGGAGCTACCACATGAAGGAACTATGATCGAGTTATAGGAATGTGCTATAGGAAGAGTTTAGGGTTTGTCAGCACTCCAAGCTTTCCTGTAGGAATGGAGCCCTATTATAGGTTTGCTGCGTAGGATCTCTGATAGGTTTATAATGTTAGGCCTATAGCCGAGTCATGTAAACCTGAACCTTGTATCATGTTTTCTCATTAGCAATAAAAGTATAGTTGTTGATATCAGTGGTGCTTAATTAGGCGTATTTGTGCGTGATCATGGCACGAATACGCGTGATTTCTAAGCGCAATCACCAAAGATGGAGTTTTAATCCATCCCCAAAGAAACGGCACCGTAAATGCTTGTTGATATTCCACAACGACATCACCGGAATTGTTACATTCCAGCAACATCGCCACGAACGTCGGGTGGTATTCTCGCAATGTTTACAAAGACAAGAATGCAGTTTAACGGAAATATCATTGCAGCATTTCAATCCGAAGATATTCAGGGTATCGTTATTTATATTTTCCCAAAGAAAGGCATGGTGTAAAGATTCTAGCAGGGGCATGAACAAGACAACATGACTATATAATTGACCAATACTCAATACAGGGGTAAGTCGTGATAGATTATAAGATAGTGTGACACACACTTGGGCCAACCTCAAGGATAAAAGGGAAAATAAAGAATAAAAAGAATATTCCTAAGTGGAGCGGGCATTCCTAATGTAGCTGTGCAAAGAACAAGTTAATGATCATACAAACATACGTGACTAAGGTCAAAGCTGAGAGTAAGATGGACAGGGAGATCCCCCCAGGTGGTCTGCCACCCATTGAGACATTTACGAACTCCTACACAACATACGAACATGGGGGATTTCAAGGGACGGACGAGGTGTGTCACTACCGCCGCCTACCCCTCACCCGGGCACCATGCCCGCATGTTAAAAAAACATCCCATATCCCCGTAGACTCCCACCCTATAGATGGACGAGCTAGAATATGGACAGACCCGAAAGCCACAATGGACCGCGACCTCAGCACAACCCTAACTCTACTCAAATATATTGTATGAATGGTTAAGCATAAAGTTCTATATGACAGAATCTTAGCATAAGGACTATAGTCTAGTTCATACGCCGTGATCATGTCATAAGAACAACATGTTAAGACTATGACACACAAACTATATGCTAATTCATATGTCAAGACTATAACATGAGAAAAACTATACTCTAGTTTAATAGCACAACTATATGAGAACAAGACTTGAGAAGAAACCATATATGTATTCATACCAAATATTCCTTTCTCCCAAGTATAAGCTCTCCAATGAAGCTTTGCCTAACTCTAAATACTACTAAAGACTAAAAGAACTAGAGAGAGAGGAGTAGAGAGGAGTGGAGAGGAGGAGTGGAGAGTGAGAGAGAGGAGGAGGCTCCAAATGGTGTGTGTTGAGAGAGGAGGTGAGGGGGCTACTTATACAAGTGAGAGAGGGGGCTAAGTGTAAAATCTCCCCAAACCGACCTCCTCTCGGGCGTCTACGTTCATGAACCTTGCCGCGATGACATGCACCACCCTCCTCATGGTTTAATGTAATCGCCTCGCCAAACCTAGGCCGGATTGGCGCCAAAAGGCGCAGAATGCCGCCGCCAAAGCGGTGCGGCCCACCGGGCCGCCTAATTGGCCCCCGGCTTTGGTAGGTGGGCCCTCCGTGCTCCGAGAAATGGTTCTCCGTCGATTGCTTGGCCCGCTTTTGCCTTGTTTTGGGCTTTTCTTCCTTGGGACAAAAGTTGTGCAAGAATGCGCTTTTCCGTAGGCGCCTTTTGGACATTTTCCACTTGTTTTTATATAATTCCTGCAAAAATACTTATTTCTCCAATACAAGTGGAAATATGTCAATAGTAAATGTATATAAGTGTAAAGATGCATAGTTTCACCCCTTATTGGTAGAATGTTGACGGTAAAAATATGTCGTTAGTGACCGTCAACAAACTCCCCCAAGCTTACCCTTTGCGCATCCTCGAGCAAAGATAAGTACTTGATTGTTGACGGGAGTTGCTTCTATGCTGATTACATTTCATAGGTGCCATGCTTATAACAAAAATTTTTCGTTAGAATTTGAATGAAATGGCATTTTTATTCACCCTTTATTACCTTTCATTGTTTGTGGGGCTTTTGAGCCATCTCTCGAGTCTTGGGTGGTTGCAAGACGTAAGCAGTTCACGAACATGCTTATCTTTTTACTCTTTTGAACGACTATCAATCCAAAGTGGTTTTGAAAGTTTTTGCAAATAAAAGAGTTCCTTAAATGATCTCTCGATCGCTCAAATATGTAAGTGCTAATTCCTCACCAAAGGCTTGGTTTGCCTTTCTTTTCCTACCAACTACATAAGGCCTTTGTGGAGCTTTGGGTAGGTAAAAGATGGCATACTTGTATCATATCATGTTGCCAAGTCAAAAACCAAACCACATGGAGAGACTCGTCATAGGCTTAGATCAAGATATGTGCAAGTGTGTGGAATATTTTTGTGTACTCCAGATATCATGACTCTCTTTTTGGTGGATTTTTTTTTTTGAAAGAGGTATGGGCTACCTTATTCTTTCTTCTTTTTTTTTTTTTTGGACAAGTCTTGACTTCCTCGTCTTTTTTATTGGGACACATGTCCATCTTTCTTTTTCTTTTTCCCCTTTTTTTTTTAGCATAGCCCATACTTCTCCTTTGGTAAATGTAAATTTTAGTGAGAGGTCATGATACAAATGAATGGAGTATATTTTTTGGTGGATAGAGGGGTGCATGTTGTGCGCAACTCTCGGTGTAAGAGTGTCGTGGTTCTATACCACGGCCACGTGTGATCCGAAAGTGGCTCATGTGGGGCTTGGATGGCTTGGCTCAAGGGACAAGATGACACGGGATGTATCTTGGTTTGGGCAAGCGGTGCCTAGTCCGCCGGAGTCACTATATCCGAGCTGGGGAGCTCAGAGGGGTGGCTACAAGCTTTGTCGAGACAGGGAGCGAGCTCCCAAGTCTCTATGATCGAGGCGAAAGTGCCAATATCGAGTGGTGTTCGTGTGTAGAGATGAACTTAGAGCGGATGCCTCTCCCCGGTGGCTATCATGCCCCTTTTATAGTCCAAGGGGTGTACACGAGGGGATGCCATGGGAGAGGACTTGGAGTAAGGGGTGAAATGTAAAAGCGTCTTTGGTTGCGGGACACGCGGACTTGTCGACACGCCGCTGGCGCCGCTGTTCCCTGCTACTTCATAGCCCGTCCTCCTACTGCGACAGCGTGGAGGGAGGCGGCGCTGGAATCCCATCATCCGAGTCGACAGGGGCGAAAGCCGAGAGCTTGCCGGCTCGTGATGATGACCAACGTGCTTGCTTACGCCCCAATCGAGTATTACGGCATGGAGACGCCCTATCGGTCGTCCGCACGCCTCTCGCTTAGTTGTCGTGCCATTGCTACGCCGCCGTCGTGCGGCGTGGACTCTAGCGAGGCGCGAGTGTGTGGCCGGGGAGAGCTCGTCAGAGGTAATGATGCGTTTTTGTCCATAGTGGTTGGCGTGACTCGAGCTCGACTCGACGGTCGCTACCGCGTCGGCGTGCGGAGGTCGGATTCCGTTGCGGTTCAGTCAGCAGGCGAAGCCGCTGCGGCTGATTACACCTAGATGCCGTTATCAGAGCCGACCTCGCCCTTTCCATCGTTGGGATGGGTGGTCGGGTTCTTTGTCAGAAGTCCCGAGGTCTCACGAGCTCGTGAGCTCTCCGTTGTTGCGACCTCAAGGTCATGCGAGTCGAAACCCGGTGATGTGTTCCCTCGAGGTGGCGTGATCTCGGTTGGGTGGGAGCTCGTGCTCGAGCTCTCAAGCTCTTTTCCATCCCGACCTCGAGTTCGGTGCGAGGCGTAGTTTGGACGCATTCACGGCCTGCGAGCGGCGGCGAGGCGGAACTCGGTGTCCCGACCTCGCACCTCGCGAGGCGTGTAGTTTGGCGCACGGCCACGAGCTCGCGGCGGGGTGGAACTCGGTTCGACCTCGCAGCTCGGGGCGAGGCGAAATCGGCGCCCGTGGGCCGAAGCTTTGGCCGAATCGGGCCAAGTCTTTGTTGGGCTTTTGCGTGATTTCAGATGTGTTAGGGTACCCGTAACACCGGTCCCCGACAAGAGCCCCGAGTGTTTGGGGGAGAAGAATTCTTCCCGGGCACTCAAGGTTGTCATCGAGGTCGAGGTCGCGGCGTTTGGTGTGGGAAGGTGCGCGCTTGAGCGCACCCGCCGGTGTAGCCCCGAGGCTCGTGAGAGCGGCACGTTCTTGTGGAGGCTTTAAGTGATTCGATCATTTTGTTTTTCGCCCATTCTTCCCCTGTGATGAGGGGTGGGGAGAGCTCGTGCCGGTCTTGCCTCGGCGGCCGAGACCGGGTGCTTGGTGAGCCGCTAGCGGGTAGTCCGAGTGAGGCCCGAGCTCGTTTTCGCAACAAGATCGATCGTTTGATCGGCTAGTGGACCGACCTCATCTTCCGGTGGCTCGACCTCTATGATTCTCGAGATCTTGTGTAGATCTCGAGGGCTCGACGCCCCCCCCTCGTCGGAGAGGAAATCGAGAGGTCAATTCTCTACCTCCGTCAACTATTTTTTGTTTCTTAGCGAAAAGAAAGTCATAGCGCCGCGGGGAAATACCGTTGTAGCACTTCATTGATAATGGGGTATCGTATAATAGTCGCAAGGGCGGTTGTGTAGGGGGCTTTCGGCCCGTGTCTACCCAAGGCAAGGTTAGGTTCTATGAGTAATGAGGTATCTCTATGGGCTTAGATTTTCAGTGCGGGGATTTCTCGCGTTGTTATCTCCTTGCCTGGCACCGGCCCTCGCCCCCAAACCGGCGTAGGCAATTAGCTCTACGGCCACACCCGAACGTGGAGGGATTACAAGGGACGGACAAGGCTGTCACGACCCTACCGCCGCCCTCACGACCGTGGGGTGCTTCGCAAAAGGTAGGTGAACGCTAGTCCAAACACCACGTTTGCACTATTGGTCATAGCTCTTGATGTTGGCCAAGGTTCCCCGGTCAAAGAGTTCCTTCACCAAGAACTAACGCTCTTACGAGACAATCTACCGATCCCGCAAGATTATAACAACTTAAGATAATATGCTTGAAAAGACAATAAGCTGAAAGATAATCACAAGCTTGCTCACCAAAATGTAAGAAGCTTGTAGAGGTACAAGCGTTGTGGTACCGACAAGTCCGGCACTCGACCTCCTAGGAACCGGGCGGATCATCGAGGGCACTCCTAAGCAATTTCGAGTAGAAGGAGCAAAGTTTCCTTCTAGCTTTTCCCTCTCTCACTCTCTAGAATTGGAAGATGAGAAGAAGACTAATCTACTCTCTTGCTCAAGTGTGCTGAATTCTCCTTGAAGTGATGCTTGAGGGAGAGGTAGAAGGCCTCCTTTTTATAGCTTGAGTGTAGGCGGGTCTTTGGAAAATGTCATCCACCCCCATTATGGCCAAACCGACCGTGAATAGGCGGTTTGGAGGTTCTCTCACGACCGGGTCAAGCCTACCACCGACGTTCGGAGTAAAGGAACCGCCACGCACCGGCTCGGCCCCACCTATCGGGATCGTGGTGCAAAAGCGCACCCCAAGGTGCGGCCGCACCCTGCTGGCCCCGATCCGGCCCGGCTTTGGCGTGTCATCCTTATTCGTCATCTTGGGCCTGGTGTCGGTGTGGAAAACCTCGTCTTTGTAGCCCGACCGAAGTTGGGTTGGTTTGGTCTTGCCATTTGTCACCTTTGGGCCTTTTTTCTATTTATTGTTTTTATTCTTCTTTTCTTTGTATTTTGGCCCAAAGTGCACACATTCTTGATTTGTACACGCAAAGCCAAATATACACCAAAACTATGGAAGTTGTTAATTTATAACCCCTATTTCTAGGTTGTTTTGGTGTATGTTGACGGTGTTTATTTTGTAGTTGGTTACCGTCAACATCAACTCGAACACAAGTCGGGGGAGCCCCGAGCTCTTTCATGAGCTAAGGCATGTGCCGGGCACCGTTTCCCCGGCCGTGGCGTCCCCGCTCGGGGCGGCGTCGGTCCCTCGATGGGCGGGCCTTCGAACCCCTGGGCCTATGATCAGGACGAGCTCGCTGCTGCCCGGTCTTTTCAAAAAATGACCATTGCTGCGCTCGTCGGAACGAGCTTGCTGCCGTCTGGCCCATTGGAGAAATGACCGTTGCCCTCCCCATCGGTTCCCCTTCCAGCCGCTACGTAGGCGGGGGCGTGGGCGTGTCTTTTGAGGCGGTCATAGGGGAGTTACTACACATGGGAGGCCATTCCCGTCGCTTTCACCGCATCGCCTCGAGTCCCCTGTACCACGACATAAATAGGGAGGCAAGCAGGGCTAAAAGGATTTACCTTTCATTTGCCTTCATCGACACCGCCCGCTTTAGATCTAGATTTCCCGCTCTCCTTTTCCCTTTGCCATCGAGAGGAAAAAGCGCCACCGAAGAGATTAGCGGGAGAGCTCTCGCGGGTGCTTCGCAACTTGAGTGAAAGCAGAGGAGGGGAGAGAGGGAGGAGATGAGTTTGTGGGGGCCGTCATCGGTGACCAAGGCCGTGCTGGAGGGGCTCGCCGTGGGCGGTGCACCACAAGAAATGTGACATTTTATGACAAAAATCCTTATGACCACGACAAATATCGTCATATATTGTAATATACTATGACGATAAAATGAGTGTCGTCACAAATTCATGAGCCCTTCAACTATTTGTGACGACTCGCTTTTTGGTCACATAAAGATGCCGAGCATCGTCACAAAATATAGGCAATGAGTAGCCAATCCCGGGTTATGTTTTTGTGACCATATGAAGTGTTTTTTGTGACATGTTCTCGGCGTCATTGCTTGTTAATTCTAATATGACAGTTCGGCGTCATTTTTTTTTTCGGGTTAAAAAGAATATACCAACCACTTCATATGGTGAACCGGCGGTCGTCGAATCGTTCCACAAAATCCATCACCACTCAACGCGACGTGAGAGCCAAGTCGCTCTGAGGGGGGCGCCGAGTGGCGGGCGGCGTGCTTGCGGCAGAGGGGGTCGGGCGGGTGTGGGGCGGGTTCGGCGGGCGGTGGGCGCCGCAGCGTAGTTTGGCGAGCGGCCTTCGGTGCGCGACGGCAATTTGGGGCGGCGGATCGGCTTCAAACTAGGGTTGGGCATCGTCGTCTTGGCGGACCAGCGCAAATGCGGATTGCGGGCCGCGGGCGGGCTGCGAGCGGGCCGGCGGAGCGGAGCGCGCGGCTGGCGGGCGAGCGTGGTGGCCGGGCGCAGCGGTGATGCGGATTGCGGTCGGGGCGAGTGTGGTGGGGCAGCGTGGCGAGCTCGGTGGGCGGGCAGCGGGTAGAGGCGGCCGACCGGCCGGTGCGAGTGCTCAGATCTTGCTCCGGCGAGGTTGGGTCACCAAAGAACGACGATGGCGGTGCCAAAATTAGGTACTCCCTTCCCTCTATTCTCTTCTCTCGATTTGGAGTGTTCAGCTCTGCGTCATTTTCTCCGCTCCAGGCCACTGGTCCGGCGACGACGGCGCCATGGCCAAGCGTGGAAGCTCGGCAAGTCCATCATTGGGTACTGGGAGCTCCAGCGCATGGTGGGTCCTGGAGCCGTATCCTCTTGGTGAGGAGACCGGCCTACCCTTGATCCCATGCCCTCAATGTGGGATGGCGAGGGTGATAGAGAGGCGGTCAGCGAAGGACACGACCGAGAACTTCGGTCGTGTGTTCTTTAAATGTCCGCGAAACTCGGTGAGCATGCACTTGATTGAATTGAGCTGAGAACATTTTCATCCAAGCTTGTGTTAATGGAATGTTTTTTTCATTGTTGTAGTTTTCTAGCAAAGTCACGGGTTCTATAGATTCCAAAGGTCCTATTTGGCCATGCTGGTGGAGCTTGGCATTGTCAACATCCAAAAAGTCCCCCAGCAGGAAGACCAAGAAGCTGAATCTGAAGCTGAAGAGAAAGCAGAGGCATCATCTCGAAGAATGGTTAAGGAAATGGAGGTTGCTGAAAGGAAGACAAATGTTGAGGCCAAGTTTGAGGATTTGATGTGGAAGTTTAACCTTTTGATGTATGTTGGTCTTGCTTTTGTGTTCATGTATGTTGGAGGCAAACTGAATGAGAAGTTCAGTGCATAATGTGGGTCAGTAGTTGCTTGTGTTCATGTATGTTGGAGGCCTTTCTTTTGCTTGTAGCTGTAGTGTTCAAGTAGGGAAACCGAATGGGATGTGGACCTGTTGTGAAGTGATGAAGTGAACTTGTTGTGCTAAATTTCTATTTACACTTGTTATGAATTATGGGCCTTTGTGCTCTTGTACATCCGTTGTGTGCATTTGAGGAATGTTGGAAACTTGCAAAAGATGTATCTATTGTGATATTTGTGATTAAATGCAAAGCATGTATGAAACTTGCAAAGATGTATCTATTGTGACAGATTTTGTACTTTTCCATGACATAGTCTTTGGTCATAAAAGTCCCGGGAAATAAACTATGACAATTTCGGGCATTCCATGACATTGTTATGTGGTCAAAAATAAAATCCAATATATATGACTGTGACTCGAGGAGATGCAAATGATTCACGAGATACAAAGAAATAGGTCCACAAATGCAATATCATAATTCTAATGTTACTGATTCACCGATACAGGTTCATAGTTCACAATAATACTAGAAGTGCAAAGAGCATAATTCGAATACAACAAGTTCATGCTTCGCAAAGCTGTAGAAATGGAAAGTTCGGTCAACATCACTTTGTCTTCTCGGAACTGGTGTCTTCTCGGCTGGACTATGGTACTCAAGGAAGGTGTCATCATCTTCATCTTCATCTCCATCTACTGAGCCCCGCTTCAACATATTCGGTACATGTTTTTTTCGCCGCATGCTCTCGACGATGTCTCTACTAATAGGGCTACCTAGTTCTTTCTCCATGTGCAATAAATCCATATCGGGATGAATGTCTCCCACGCGCACCATCTTTAGTAGAAATATGCTCCTCTTGGTATGCCTCGACTTCTCATCCGAATTTGTTCATGGATGGTTGGGTTTTGTCACTCTCACGTACATCATAAACATGTCGGTGTCCAAATTCTTGTAGCACTTGCCAACTAGGACCAAGCTTTTTGTATCTTCTAAGAAAAAAATACCGTGAAGCATCTACTACCATAATGAAAGGATCATTCTTGTACCATCGGCCTGAATGTTTATGCTCTTGAAGTAACCATCATCTTTCATCTCATACCTTCCCTCAAGATTGTACCAATCACACCTAAGTAAGACAACAGTTCTACTCCCATGGCTGTTCTTATTGTAAGTCAACTCAATGATCTCTGTGATTGTCCCATAGAAGTCAGTTGTGCCATTATCGTGAGTACCTGGACTTTTAATGGTAGAGTTCTGTGTCTTCTTGTTTTCATCACGAGCAATAGTGTGGTACCGTACCCCATTGATTATACAGCCTGTGTAAGAACGCACACGCGGATCTGGCTGGCATGCTAGTGAGTACAAGTCTTCATCAATATGAGTTGTGCCTTCATATTTCAATTTGGTAATCTGCAGGTTGAGAACATAAACAAATATTGAGTTTCAAAATATATTATATCATGAATTATGAAGTCATGTTATAGAAGTAGCACATACATGATTCTCGAACCATGTAGCAAATTGTGTTGACATCACTTGGTCAACATCATTGACCTCTTGCTCTTCTAATTCTGCCCGATACAAACCGCACAACAAGAAGAATATTAATTTTCATGACACTAGTATTGAATAAAGATGGTTTAGCTAACATTACAAAGTAAATACTCACTCTTTGTATTCTTCAACCTCATCGCAGATTATTTAGAACAAACCAAACCATGGAGTCATAGTCTTTATCTTTGTAATGAAGTTTTGAAGCACCCAACAGGTTAACACCATGACAAAAAAATAGAGAAACCATCATGTGAGATGTTCTGGTCCCGCATCTACGTTTTCTTTCGGGCCTAGTGAACCTATCAATGATGTCATTGAAAATATTTGAGCATTGGGTCATACACTCATAGGCGTGTATGCCTCAAAGCAATAGATCCTTCAGTCTCTTGCTTGATTGCTTGGATGAAGCGCTTTGAAGGTGCCCAATCTTCTCTCAATGGGATACATCCATCCATCTTTGCGACCGGCCCCCTAAGGAGTGCCTCATCAGGTAGGTGTAATGCTAGGTGAACCATAAGATCGAAGAATGCTGGAGGATATATTTTTTCTAGCTTGCAGAGGATAAGCACAATATCTTCCTTCATCTGATGTAGTGCATCAACCTTTAGAGTTCTAGAGCAAAGTTGTCTAAAAAACCTACCCAATTCAGCAATTACTTCATATACGTCCTTGCGCACCAAACCACGAAGGCCAGCTGGTAAAATACGCTGCAGCATTATATGACAGTCATGTGTTTTCAGTCCATGCATTGATCCTGCTCCCTCCAAATTGACACATCTTGATATATTGGAGGCATAGCCATCTGGAAACTTAACATTGCTCACAAATTGCAAGAACTTCTTCTTGTCTTCTGGTTTTAGAACATAACAAGCTCTTGGCTTTGACGATGAACTACGACTGTCATCTAGCAAATGAAGCTCTTTGTGTATACCTCTGTCTTCCAAATCTAGTCTAGCATTAATGGTGTCCTTTGTCTTGTTTGGAATATTAAGTAGAGTATACAAAATTGCCTCACATATGTTTTTTCTCTATGTGCATAACATTAAGGTTGTCAGAGCTTCAGATTTGACCAATATGGTAGATCATACAAGCTAACCTTCAAATGCCGCCCGGTGAGGCAGGTTGGGGAGGCAGGTCTGTAGGTGCTCGGCCGGCGAGGGTAGCGTTTGGGCGGCGGGATCATGTGTGCTCGTCACCCACCGGTTGGTGGTGGTGGTGGCGTGGGGCTGCGCGGCGGAGAGTGGGCGTCGCGGCGAGAGTGGGCGTGGCACTGGGCCGGCTCCGGTGGCCGCACTCATTGTTGGCCGAGTGTTGATGCTAAAAAAACTTAACTAAAAGTGTTCATACCCCTTTCGATATATGACAGGTGGGCCTAGGTAGTAGTTAGGTTGAGTGCCAAGTGGGTCGGTTTCAATGACATGTGGGCGAGAGAAGATGTTCATTAGCCTCTCTTGGTCCCTCGTCAACTATAAAAGTTTTTGTTTTTTAATCCATTGCGAAAACTTATAATGTGTTTTTCTCCTACATAGTATGGCCAAATGTAATGATTTTTTTCCTAAAAATTTGTAAAATCGTGATCTATCAGTTTGTGGCTTTGATTTTGGTAATATTTTCATGTACTAAACTGTGAACAATTCAAAATTTGAAATTTAAAAAGTAATGAACTACAAGCCTAAATTTGAAACTCCAAATGACCTCGGTACAAAAGTCATGAACACAACATTTGCTCAGCTCATCAAGACCTACAATTCTTATGTTGTCCATTTTCCCATATGACAAAGTGATAGAAAAGTAGTTCACATCTTCTACAATCTCTCTTAGAGTTTCATGATCAATGTGTGAGATATGTAACTTTCATGAACAAAGTTACCATCACTTTCTCATATGACCAAAACACCTAAATATGAAATGTAGATTTCGACCAGGTTCTACAACCGGTGTTGACAATTTTTCAGTTTTGATGTAGTTTACTACCCCAAAAACCGTTTATAAATCCTAAATAGACTAATAGGGTCAATGACAAGTGGACCCGCTCCTATGGGCCATGAAAATTTTGCCCTTTTCTGCTGCTGCGTCCGCGCTCTTCCGCTCGCCGACACATAGGCCCCACCCCGTCTCCCGCTCCGCCCACCGTGCGCCTTATCCTCTTGCTGCTCAGTCAAAGGGGAAAAATCCCCTCGGGATTTTCCCGTCGCCGCTCTAAACCCTAACGCCGCCGCCGCTCTCGCCCCACCATTTCCCCCCGCCGCCGCTCTTTCGACCCACCGTCGGCACTCTCGGCCCACTACTCCACCTCGCAAATCCCTAGCGCCGCTCGTCGCGCTCTCTCTCGCCACACCACCACCTAATCCCTAGCCCCGCCGCCCCATCGCCCACTCTCACCCACCACGCCACCGCTCACGAACCTCAAGCACACCACGCCAGCGGGCATGGCCTCCTCCTTCCCGCAACCCTAGCAGCGGCGCGGAGGCCGGAGGCCGGATACCCCACGGCCACCTCGGCCGCCGGAGGCCGGAGACCCGCGTCGACGTCCACCTCGACCCCGGAGAGGCGGAGATCGCGTCGGCGTCCACCTCGACGCCGGAGAACGGAGAGCTGAACTTCGTCGGCGTCCACCGAACTCCGCTTCCTCCACCTCCAAAGGTACTTCGCTTCCTCCTTCTCCTCAACGCCTACCGTCAAGGTTGTTTGTGTAGTTCTCCTCCAATGGATAGGCGTGTAGAACACTTGAGCCTCTGTTAGATGGATAGTTTGGTAATGTAGCCTGGTTGTCTCTGTCTCGTTGGCTCGATTTGTTGCGTTGTTAGATGGGCAGTTTGGTAATGTGCAAAACCGTTAGAAGATGAGGTGGCTCCCGATTTCGTTATGGCCTATGATGCAAACCGTAAGAAGTTGAGGTGGGCTGCTTAATTCAATTTTCCTATAAATTTCTTTGTTGTGTTCTTTATGATGTTTCATTGAGGTGGCTATCAATTACACGAGGCCTCTACCTACCCTTGCCTGTGATGTCTATGATGATAACAACGCCTATTGACAAGTAGGGAAAGAGAAGTTCTTGGCACACCTTACTAGCATATTAAAACCATCTTTTCATCTGTTGTTTGTTATTTTTTCCTTCTTTCTAACTTCACATAGAGTATTGATTTGTTAGCTTTTTTTCCTTATCTTTTACGTAAACCGAATCCAGCCAGGCACTAAGTAAGAAATGAAAAACCCCAAAGTATGAGCTCGACAGGGGATGAAAGGGTTAGGAAAATCCAGAACACTTTAAGTCTCCGGGTATTCCACTATTAGCACAGGAAGTTAGAGATGTTTTTTCCAAAAAAGGAAAATGGCAAAGGGAAGAAAGTATCGCCCTGAGATTTCAGATTCCTCGACAATGAATATGACCCATCCTCCGACATTGATAACCAATCGACACCGATGATGACACCGATCTTTGAGGTGAGATGTATTACCTCGCAATTAACAAGTATCCTTTCAGTCTTTTCAAATCATGTCTTGCATTGTAGTCATTTAATGTACTTCACACTTGCACCTTAACCGATAACATGTGGCCTTTCTCTTGACAGGTAGGAGCGATGGTTCCAGAACTCGGCCAAAGCCAAAGAAGCCAAAGGCGGCTACAAACATTTTGCCACCATGCACGCTGGCAGAATAACAAGGCAACAGCAGCAAGGGGCTTCGCCCCGAGGCCGTCCACCACCTAGGGCAAGATTTCCCTTGCCTCCTAAGAACACTTCAAGAGCCGACCCTAAAACTACAAACACGGACCATGGTAGCAAAAATAACCCAACCACAAATAATCCGACCACGTCTCCGCGTTGGAGAAGCATTGCCTAGTCCTCAAAAATACACCAAGGAATGCAGCTAGGCTTTTCGGGCGCAAACCCAAATCTTCTTTCTTCTAGATTACCCAGCACCAGTCCACCCATATCTATGCCCGGCGAAAAACGATCATACTACTACAACTCCTACACCCGGTCGTGTCCTCGTTTCCGAACTTGCGCCACTAATGTTAGCCAACCAGGTTCATGCCGATACCTCTCGTGTGTACGAGCTCTAGGCAAAGCAATGATATCACTAACTTAAATGGCCTGGATGTTGATTTGAGGCTCAAAATGAACATCAACCACCTAGTGATAGAGTTGCGGGTAATCAATGTCTTACCAACCATTTGTTTATTTGCATTTAGTATGTACATTTCTGGCTGCTATAATAACCAAATTTGCATGTCATTTGGCAATGCAAATACCAAAAGGAATGGTCGCAAGAAAACCATTGGGGCTGGCTTTAGAGAAGATGATAAAAAGAGGAAACAAGCTGCCTATCCAAGTGATCAAGGGAAAAAAAGACCTGATATCCCACTTCAAGCCGCGAAGCCGCATCAAATCGGGTGTAGTTCTTAGAGACAAGCTTCCTATCTACACATCTTGGAAGCTTTATGAAAAGATGGGGGCCAAAGACAAGTTCAAAAAGTGCTTGACAAAGTGGCGGTGAGACACCTATTTCTCTGCAACTAGTACCTTACATTTGTAGCTCTACCGTTAAGAATGAATGATATTTTGTCTAATAAGTGATGTCTACCACTGAGAATAGGTTGGATGTGGATGTTAAAAATGAAGGACCAAGCAAAGCAAGCATGCATTGATATCATTAAGAAGGGAGTAAAGCAAAGCAGAGGTATCACCTAAAGAGGAAGCACTTCGATGAGTCCCTAACAATGGAAGAGCTGTTGGCAAAGGAACCTCCACCTAAAATGACGATGCGAGAGTGGACCAACCTCGTAGAGTAATCTTGGTGTGACCCAAAGAATCAGGTCAATGCCCTGCATCACTTTGCATTTGTTAATATGAAATAAAACTGTGCATGAGAATTAAAAGTTTGCATTGAATTGTGGTGCGGGAGAAATCTGAGAAGAACAAAATAAATCGTGAACGAACGTGCGGCTTCACCAAAAACTGGTTCTAGGTCCTACATAGCCTATCGATACTGACTTGGTAATACTATTGCTTACTATTTGGGTGCTTTTTGGTTGTATGTCCAACATTTTAAGCTCCTGTCATGTTGCAAAGGAAATAGTTCATGGCTTGTCTGTCTTTAAAAAAATATTGGTTATTGATAACTCCATGAAAGCTAAGATTGAACATGTGCAAAATGATATATGCTAATTTGCATTGACAAATATTCATCGAGGTTGAAATTAGTACATTTTTATTGGGCTTTTCTTTTTGGAAATTACTTGGAGAGGGAAGATGATGAAAAGTGGCAAGACTCTTTATGAAAATAAACATTTCCATTCTTGTCTTGTATGTGGTTACTTTGTTCTATAATATGCACTTGATTGATTGGTGTTGGCTGCAATCCTTTTGTTACTATGCAATGCAAACTGAGATGTGTGCTTCAATGTAATCCAAGGCTTTTACATGCTGCAGAGGCCTAAGTACAACGACAGTGAACCAGATGCTGTAGATTTCTTTGGGGAATGTATGAAAAGTTCCAAAACTGGTCGCAATCCTATTGCAGAGGAAATATATGTAAGTTCTAAATGCTTTGATACACCTCTTGTACTCAAGTACATTCCTATTTCAACATTGTTGTATGGCCTTGTTAACAAGTGAACTCCTTTTATGTAGGAAGAAATGGTGGCAGAGAAGGAAAGAGAGCTAGAAGAAGGAGAACCAGAGAAGTCTCCCTCCAAGATTGTTGAAGAAAAGCTTAGTCAAGTCAGCCGGTCATCCACATTTCTTCCCAACATTGGTGTCACTCGACGGTCAAAGGCTTCTCAGTCCTCATCGGCAGTTATACAAGCACGCTTGCAAGCTGAGTTTGAGGCAACACTCCAAGCTGAAAGGGAGGAAGCTGCTAGAAAGCAGGCAGAGTTGCAGGCACGACTTCAAGCTCAAGAGGCCGCACTTGAAGAAAACCAAAGTTTGCTACTGGCGGACCCAAGAGGAAGTGAGGGGATGAGTACGAGGTTTGAGGAAACCAATGATAGGGCTGCAGCTGTCTTGAATCTTCGAGAAAGGTTGAGGTATGAATGGAGTTTATGTGGATGAGGGCTTTGCCTCGAGCTTTTGCTTCATTAGTCGCATCTTGGTTGGAACTTTGGTTGAACTCCGTAGTGGAACTATGTGGTTTTTGTTTTGAAAAACAAAGTGGAACTATGTGGTTGAACATTGCAGGTTTGTGGTTGGAACATGTAAACCTATGAACTGTGTTATGACATGGGATGTCTATCTATGAATTTGAAGCCTTTTGTGTATATATGTGTATTGTGGCTTGATATATGTCTATCAATGTGGATGACGACTTGATAATGTATTATGCTTTTTGTGTGCTGTGATGGACGTCATATGGATGCCACCAAGCATCACGGAATGAAATGGATGCCTCGTCATGAATGAAATAGCAATTTGTGACACTACACATTCGTCTCTAAGTGTGTCTAAAATACCAAACAGCAGTAATACAAATATGACGTAATATTAGTGTCACATAATTTGCGGGACTATATATGACAACCTTGTGGCGTCACAAAAACTATCCAAACGCCTCCCTAACCTACTATTTGTGATGATAAACACATAATATGACGCGTTGACTAACTAATGTATGACGTAAGTAGCTGTCATAAAAGATAACAATATGTGACAGGTACATTTGTTGCGTCACAAAAAGCAGTGACTTTTTGTGACCACCTTACAAAAAACCGTCACGAGGTACATAATGTGACGGTCGATTTGTGACCACCTTATGACGATGGGTTTTTCGTCACAACGTAGTTTTTATGACTAAATTCTTACCAAACATTACACTTTCGGCTTGTCATGAAAAGCCAAAATTCTTGTAGTGGTGGCATCCCCGCGTTGACTGACACGGAGGAGTGGAATGTGCCCGGCCTGGAGGAGAGTGAACCTCGTCCACCGGCGGGCTACATCATCTCCTTCACAGCGTTCCACGGCGGGGACTCGGGCGCCCCCGCCGATGACTTCTTCCACGGGCTCCTCTTCCTTTGGAGGCTCGAGCTCCAAAGATCTCACGCCGAATGGACTACCGCATGTCACCGCATTCATCGTCCCTCTGCGAGGGATGGCTGGGATCGAGGCAACCGGGAGCCGTTCAAGCACTTCTTCTTCATCAAGATCCAGCCGTGTTCGACGGGTGAGAAGACCCCACCCCGATTGGATGCGCGACGATCCAATTGAGGGCGGGGATGAAGACGTAGTTCCCGGAGATCGCCGTCCCTACCTCCAACGTGGGTGGCATGACGGCCGGTTCTATCTTAAGAATGATGCCCACCACCCGCCGCCGGAGTTTACGGGGTGTGTGTTCATGACGCCACGCGAGACACGGAGGGAGAAAAACCGACGAGCATCTAAAGTCTCGAGTTCTTCAGGTGGTCGACAAGGTCAGGATTCTCGAGGTCGGGCTGATGGAGCCGCTCATCATCGCCTTTGTGGCTAGCCCGGGGCGTGCTTCCTCCGAGGAGGCGTGTGCTTCGCTTTTGGGCCATGGTGAAGGAGAATGAGCCCTTCGAGGGATGGTGGACGGCGCCCGATCCTCCGGGCTCGGAGAGATCGTGCGTTGGGTCCGCAGCGTGACCGGATCTCGACTTCAACTTCCCGAGCTCGGGCGATCCGGCGATCCCGACGTGCAGCCTTTGGGGGAGACGAACGACTTGGTGAGCTCTCCATTCCTCCTTCTCGATTTAGTTGCCCTTGGCTTGGTGCGATGCCGCTCTTGACTTCGTCATTTTGATTGGGAAGGTCGATTTCCGATATCTCATCCTCCGCTCCGGGAGAGGCGGGACGCGGCGGTATGTAGGAGTCCCTCGTGTTACCGCATCCGGTGAGGGGGCTGGGTCCTCGACCGATAGTGACGTCTGTGGGAGATCGAGGCTCCGAGCACCACAATGACATCGCGAAGGACCTCGACTCATGCGGCGGGTCATGGGATGTCCTCGCCCTCGCCCACGGGCGTTCAGCGACGACGGCGCCGCCACCCCAAACCAAGACCCGATCTCGGGCGCGACCGTGCCGAGAGGCACGGCGGCGGATCGCCCAAAGGGAAGAGGCGCTGCGAGCTCGAAGCGGTGGTTCCGTGGAAGAGGCACCAAGCTCCCGGGTAAGTCGTGGGTTTGGTTTGAGACCGAAGCTGTTGGCGTCTCCGCCGGGCTCTTTTCCCTTCCAGTGTTTTGACCTCTTTTTTGCTTTTCGACAGGGTGGCCACGCCACTCGCGCTAAATCCCTTTGAAGCGTCCGCGGACGGAGATGGCGACGAAGCTCGGCGGAGGCCCTGGCGGCCGCTACGAGCATCCTCCCTTCCGACGCCTCCCGGTATCCGGGGGACGAGGGAGGCCGGGAGGAGCCGAGACGGGGCAGGCGGAGAGCGCCTCGCATCCAACCCCGAGTCCCCGAGCGTGATGGTATCGGCGGCGCGCGAGACATCTCTCGAGCTCCGGGCCGCCTCGATGAGCACGACGCCCGGTGCTTGGGGCTGAGGAGCGTCCGATGACGCCGATGGTGACCACATCGGTGCTCCGAGACCGGCGAGAGCGCGGAAATGTGACGCCGATGCTGGTGACCCGGGTGAGGGCGGTGACGGCGGCGGAGAGACGGTCCGCCGGCGGACTGGCTTCTAGAGGGTCACAGACCCGCCCATCGGGGAGGCCGTGGTGTATCCGCCGCCCATCCGAGGGCGGTTGCCGACGCCGCCCCATTGTCGGCGTCGAGGGGTCATCCGATTGACGCCGGCGTTCTTTGGCGTTGCCACTATCACTCCGTCGGGGAGTGATCCTCCCCGACGGGGGGGGCGGACCCGCCGTCGAACCCATCCCTCGAGCTCCCTCATCCGACCGTCGAGATCGCGGCCGACATCGAGGGGCCGGCGATCCTCGGTCGTCGATGCCGGCGCGGAGGATGATGTGCCCGAGCTCGTTGACAGCGGCGGCGTGGAAGCCTTCGTCGAGCCCCGGAGGTTAGTGTCCCACTTGTTGTCTTCCTTGATCGTTCGGGAACGGCCCTCGATGTTGTGTTCTTCGCCTTCGGAGCGGCGTCGCTCGGAGCGAGTCGCGACGACGCGGTGGCCGCCTGCAAGGCCATGGAGGAGCTCTTTCATTAGGGCCGGGGCCTCCGGGACGAAGCTCGGGAATGCCCTCGTGGTCAAGTCCTTCGAGACTCAGGCCAAGCGAGCTACGGAGGAGGCCGATAGCGAACAACGATGTCGCGGCAAGCGACCCACGAGGTGGAGGAGAACGCGGCTGCTATTTGCGTCAAACCGAGGAGGGGGCGGCGAGGCGCCGTGCAAGAGGTAAAGGCGGCGTACGCCGAGAGCGAGAGAGGCAAAGACGGGGAGCCTGGATAGTCTCTGCGACCTCCTTGAAAAAGGAGAAGAGGGTCAAGAGCGCCACGGAGCGTTGGGCTGACCTCATGAGATCCGACAAGGAAGAGGCGGAGAGGCTGCCGAAGGAGAGGAAATCGAGAGCTGAAAAGTAAGTCTCCCTCTCCCTCCGGTCCACTTGCTCTTTCTCTCGAGTTCTTGAGGTTGAGGATTGCTTCGGTCGTGCTTAGTTTATGATAAGGAGATGGCCGAGCTCGGGCCGACCGGCCGGTCTATGGATGTGGAGCGAGCATCTCTTAGGGAGAAGAATAGCGTGCTGCGGCAGTCTCAGGACGACCTCTTGGCTACCCTCGTGGGTAAGCGAGTGGTCAAATGCTTTCTCTGTGCCATCGACGCACAAGCCGATTGAATTCTTTGGTCGCAGAGGCGGAGGAGTGGGCGGCGGCCAAGGACCGGATCTCAAGGATAAGATCCGCGCGATTGAGGAGAAAGACAACGAGGTGATCCAGAAGACGCGGGAGCTGTAGGCCAAGGAGGTCGAGCTGCAGCTCAAGACCCAGGAGCACCAGATCCAGGGGGACGAGCTCGCCGGTGTCCGCTAGTGCCTGAGGGAGGCCGAGGTTGCCATTGTGAATGTGAAACGTGAGAAGGACGAGGTCATCCTCGACATCCGTGGGGTCTCGCAACGAACTTCCTTGCCGAGCCGGCGGCGGAGCTAGCTCATCGAGTTCTTCTCATCCCGCAGAGGGTGAGGGAGCAAGCCCAGCGTGTTGCGCACAAGGTGGTGAGCGTCATCCTCGCCCACTATCCTTCTATCGACAGGCCCATCGTCGGCAAGGGCTGGCCGAAGGTCACCCCCGAGGAGCGCTTTGACGAGGTGTGTGAGGCTGCGGAGGCCGATGCCGAGGAGATGGCGGGCGAGCTCTTCGACCTCGCGGTGGAAGAGCTTGGGTTCTTTGCAGGACCGGCTGACGAGGAGGCGGACCCACCTACGGAACAGGAGCAAGAGGAGTAGGTCGAGGCGCGGCCTCATTTGTTTAGTGGAAAACAAAGTCCCCAGAGTTGGGGTGAATGTAAATAACTTAATGAATCGCTTAAGTTGTAACGAGTTTGTCTTCTTTTCTGTTATTGCGTGCTTCGTCAAATTTCTAAGTCCGAGCTCGTGTTTCGATAAAACGAGTGGCGGGCCGTTCCTTACTGGCCGCGGGGGCGCGGGAGGTTGATAGGCAGTCGCGCCAAGCCTTTCGGTGGCGATCTCGAACCTAGATAGACGACAATCCGCGCAAGTCCGGAGAGAGAAAGTGAATGAGGGACCGAAGTGGGTCCAGCGACCTTAGCGAGCTCGTGGTGGCGACCGCAGCTCGAGGTCGGGGTTGTTTGTGAAAAAAGAGTTCGTGAAAAACGCGGGGTGTGCGCCCCGTCCTCTGTAGCCCCCGAGCAAGGGTAGGCCTCGCTGGAGGCAGAGGTCGGCCATTGCTCCACGATCGAGAAAGAGTTCGAATGCTTGCACAGATTTTTGCATCGAATTGGGAGGTGCTTTTATTCAAACTCATAGTGGAAGTACAATCAAGGGTAAAAAGCGACATAGCTGTTCGATGTTCCAGCGTTGGTGAGAACTCGCCCCCCGCATCCTTGATCTTGTACAGCGCCCGTCGCAGACTTGGTCGATGGTAATGAGACCCTCCCACGGAGCCGAGAGCTTGTGGCGGTCCTTCATGCTCTGAACTCGTCGGAGTACTAGGTCACCGACGCTAAACGCTCGGCCTCTCACGTGGTGGTCGTGGTAGCGGCAAAGAGACTGCTGATACTTGGCCGAGTGGAGGAGTGCGACGTCGTGGGCTTCATCAAGCTGATCCGCCGTGTCCTCGAGCGATGCCTGGTTGCCATCATCGTTGTACGCGCGAACTCGGGCACGCCATACCGAGGTCGGTGGGCATCACGCCTCGGATCCGAAGACGAGGAAGAAGGGCGTGCAGCCGGTGGCCCTGCTCGGTGTAGTCCTTAGGCTCTAGACGACGGCGGGGAGCTCGGCAAGCCACCGGCCACCATACTTGTCAAGCCACTTGAAGATGCGCGCCTTCAGGCCCCCGCAGCTCATGCCGTTAGCTCGCTCGACCTACCCGTTGGTCTTGGGGTGGCTGACCGCCGCCCAATCGACCCGGATGCCGTTGTCGTCGCAAAAGTTGAGGAACTTCTCCCCCGTGAAGTTGGTGCCGTTGTCGCTGATGATGGAGTTTAGGACCCCGAACCGATGGATGATGCCGGTGAAGAACTTGTCCGTCTCCCCTCGATCGAGTTCGAGAGATGGGCATGACCTCGATCCACTAGGTGAATTTGTCGATGGCGACGAGCAAGTGGGTGTAGCCCCGGGCGATCTTCGAATGGTCCCACCATGTTGAGACCCCGCACCGCAAAGGGCTAGGTGATCGGGATCGCCCGGAGGGCTTACGTGGAGGAGGTGCGTCCGGCGAGCAAAGAACCGCATCCTCGCAGTGGCGCATGACCTTGTTGGCGTCGACGATGGCCGTTGGCCAGTAGAAGCCTTGTCGGAAAGCCTTTCCCACCAGAGCTCGCGGGGCCACGTGGTGCCCGCAATCTCCGGCGTGGATCTCCTTCATGAGGTCCTCGCCCTCCTCGAATGTGACACGATACCGAGGATCCCGGAGGCGCCTGGCGTCAGAGAGCTCGTCGTCGATGAGGGCTTAACGACTTGGCACGGTGGGCGTCGTCAAGCTTCCTCTTTACCCGGGGCGCTTTTGCCTTCCTTGAGCCAATCCAAGATGGGGATCCACCAATGGGGCTTGGGGACTCTTGGTCGTGGGACGACAAGGTCTCCTGTCTTGACCATGTCGACCTCCATTGTAGAATCCGACCTCGCGGGGAGGTCAAGCTGCGTGTCATCAAGGGATGGTACGAAGGGGGTCTTGGCCGGATCGTCATGCGAGCCCGAGCTCTACCGTGATGTCTCGCCCTCGAGTCGAATCGAGGGAGAGTGCCGGGTCATGCGCGCATACCCCGGGAGGTACTTGCTTTCGATCCGACCACGAGCTTGGCGAGGACATCGGCGTCTCCGTTGTACTATCGGGAGATGTGATTGAGCTCGAGGCCATGGAACTGCTCTCTTGAGCTCGCGCGACCTTTGGCAAAGACGATCACCTTTGGGTTGAGGCAGTCGGCCTCCTTCATGACCTGGTTGGCGATGAGCTCGGAGTCGCCCCGGACCTTGAGCCGCCGGATGCCGAGCTCGATCGCGATGCGCGGCCCGTTCACCAGGGCCTCGTATTCGGCCACATTGTTCGACGCGGGGAAATGAAGGCGGATCGAGTACCTCATGCGCACATTGTGCGGAGAGACGAAGACCAGCCCAGCCCCCGCGCCCCACTTCTTCACGGGGGCCGTCGGCACAGACCCGCATTCCTCGTTGTCCGGCCGGGTACCTGCGTCTCGCCCACTTTCGGCGATGAAGTCGTGGAGGACTTGGGACTCGATGGCTTCCCTCGGTGCGTACGAGATGTCGGCCTCCATCAACTCGATGGCCCACAGCGTCGTCCGTGGCCTCGGGCGGCGGATGACCTCGCCAAGTGGGTACTTGGAGACAACGGTGATCGGATGCGCCGTCGGTAGTGGCGAGCTTTGCGCCGCATGATCGCCAGAGTGTATGCGAAGCTCGAATCTGCGAGTATCGGGTCTTAGTGTCAGAGAGGACCTCACTGATGAAGTAGACGGGACGTTGCACATGGAGTGCGTGTCCCTCCTCCTCTCGCTCGACTACGAGTACCGAGCTCACAACCCGCGAGGTTGCCGTGATGTAGAGTAGCATAGGCTGCGCCCGGTGTCGGCGCGATCAAGACGGGCAAGGGGGGTTGGCTAAGAGCTCTTTCGAGAGAATCGAGAGCGGTTCAGGCGTCATCACCCAAACAAAGCGCTCGATTTCTTTAAGAGCTTGTACGGTGGAAGGCTTTGCTCTCCGAAGTCGCAAGCGTTGAACCGCTAAGAGCAAAGCAAGGCATCCCGTGAGCCGCTGTACGCCTTTGACGTTTTGATCGGCCCCATGTTTTTGATAGCGGCAATTTTTTCGGGGTTGGCCTCGATGCGCGCTCGGACACGACAAACCCAGCAGCTTCCCTGTTGGGACCCCGAACACGCACTTCGGGGTTGAGCTTGACCCCGAACTCACGTAGTTTGGTTGAAGACTTGCTCGAGGTCAGGAACGAGCTCGCCCATGCGTTTCATCTTGACTACGATGTCATCAACGTATGCTTTGATGAGCTTTCTGAGGAGCTCTTTGAAGACCTTTTGCATGCACCTTTGGATGGTGGCACCGGTGTTTTTCACCGAAGGGCATTGTCACGCAATGTAATGCAACCGAACGGGTGATGAAGGAGGTGGCGAGCTGATCGAGCTCGTTCATCGCGATCCGGTGGTAGCCGGAGTAAGCATCAAGAAAATAGAGTGTTTTGCACCTGGAGGTGGAATCAACGATTTGGTCGATGCGCGGCAAAGCAAACGAATCCTTTGAGCATGCCTTGTTGAGACTCGTGTAATCAACATACATTCTCTATTTCCCATTCTTCTTCTTAACTAGTACAGGGTTGGCTATCCACTTGGGATTATACACCTCCTTGATAAAGCCGGCTGCTAAAAGCTTATCTATCTCCTCGGCGATTGCCTGCCGCCTACCGTCGTCGAAGCGCCGGAGCCGCTGCTTCATCGGCCGAGAGCCAGGCTTGATATTCAAGGAGTGCTCGGCGACTTCCCTCGGTATGTCAGGCATGTTCGAGGTTTTCCACGTGAACACGCCGAGGTTCATGCGGAGGAAGTCGACGAGCTCGCTTTCCTATTTAGGAGAGAGCTCGGCACCGATGCGAACGGTGCACCCCTCTTTGTCCACCGCGACCGCCTTGGCGTCCTTCTCCGGCTCGAAGGCGCCCACCGGCTTCTCGAGCTCGCGGATGAGCTCGCGGCCTTCTTGACCTCGTTGGAGTCCTCGCGCGGACCCACGCGAGCATCTCGGGGCGAAGCCAGCGGACTCAATGATGGCGTCGGCGCATCGCACAGACTTGTTGTCGCAGCGGGAACACGCGCTCGAAGGTGGAGTTGACGGTGATCACGCCCTTTGGCCCTGGGATCTTGAGCTTGAGGTACGTGTAGTTGGGCACGGCCATGAACTTCGCGTAGCACGGCCGGTCCAACAGCGTGTGGTACGCACTCCTAAAGGGGAGCACTCAAAGGTGAGCACCTCCTTGCGAAAGTTGCTCGGGGTGCCGAAGGTGACGGGGAGGTCGATGTGCCCGAAAGTGGGACCGCCTGCTTCCCCAGTACGACCCCGTGGATGGGATCCGAGGACGGCCGGAGACGAGCTCGCGGGATGCCAAGGGCATTGAGGGTGTCGATGTAGAGGAGGTTGAGGCCGGTGCCGCCATCCATCGCACCTTGTTGAGGTGCTTGGTGCCGATGATCGGGTCGACGACGAGTGGGAACCTCTCGGGCTGCGGGATGTGCACGGGATGGTCGGTCTTGTCGAAGGTGATGGGCGCCTCTGACCACTTGAGGTACGAGGGGGTGGCCGGCCGGGTGAAGAGGACCTCGCGACGAGTGAGCTTCTATCAACTCTTGGACTCGACGCGACGGCCCCCTCGAAGACCACGTTGACCGCGCCATCCTCGGTAGACGCCCTTGTCGCCGGCCTGGTCCCCCGCCTCGTCGTTGTCCTGGTCGCCGCCCGTGCCCTCGACCTGCCGAGTACCATTCACGAACCTTTTCATGAGGTCGCAATCCTTCATCTTGTGCTTGACTGGTCCCTCGTGGTTGGGGCAGGGGGCTCGAGCATCTTTCAAACTAGTCCTTCGGGGCCCGGCTTGTTCGGCTTGTCGCCTCCTTTCTTCTTGTCGACCCACGCCATGAGGTCGTTGTTGCGGCGGCGCTTGTTCTTGTTCTTCTTCTTGGAGTGCGACGCAGGCCCGCCCCGCGGCCCCTCGTGCGCGACCCCTGTCCTTACCCTTCCCGGGAGGAGCCGTGGCAGGACCGCGGAGACGGCCTCCTCCCCCCGGCGTGGTTGGTGGCGAGGTCGAGGAGCTCCTTGACGGTTTTGGGCTTGTGGACACCGAGATCGCTGATGAGGGTCTCACAGGTGGTGCCGAAGGTGAACACCGTGATGATTTCCGCATCCGTGGCGTCGGAGAGCTCGTTGCGCAGCTTGAGAAGCGCCCGGATGTAGTCGCGCAACCTCTCGCCCTTCTTCCGCTTGCAACCACGGAGGTCCCACGTGGTTTCGGGCCTAGTGTACGCCCCCTCGAAAGTTGCCGACGAAGACGTCATGGGGTTGCACTTGTTGTTGATCTCGCCTCGGGGCAAATGCTCCAACCACGAGCGAGCTGAACTGCGGAGGTACAGGGGAGGTTGCGGATGATGAAGAGGTCATTCTCCACCCCGCCCGCACGGCAGGCAAGGAGGTAGTCCTCGAGCCATACACCGGGGGCCGTCTCCCTGTTGTACTTTTGCACGGAGGTCGAGCACGGAAGCCAAGCAGGAATGCGGCGTCATGGACCTGGGATCCAACACCTGGGCCTCCTCCCCGTCTAGCATCGGGCTCTCCGCTCGGTCCTCCCCAGTCATAGCGACCTCCCCGCCTCTTGTTGTAGGAGTGGGCGGTGGCGGGGCGGGGTCACGGTGTCGATCGTCGTGGTGGTCCCGCTCAGCGTCCGGCCGCCTCCCTCCGGGCCTTAGCCCGCCGCCACAAATGAGCGTGTCCCGCGCGTCGCGGTTCTCGCCTACCCGCCCGCGCACGTGGACCTATGGAGACGTCGCGTGAAGACCATCGATTTGAAGACGCCTCGTGTGCCCCTCTTGGTACCGACGGTGAGACGTCAAGCTCTCCGCTTGCTATACCGCGGTATGCCCGGGAGGCGACCTCGGTACTTGCCGGTGGACCCTCCTTGCCTCGGGGGTCTTGGGCCCGGGGCAACCGCGTAGAAGCATGGAAGCAGCGGCGAGGTTTTGGGGCGACCGACCGAAGACCGGAGGAAGGTCGCCACCCTCGTCGTTGGACGATGCGGCCGGTGGACATCGCGCCCGAGCTCGAGCTCGGGGTTGCTCCCTCCTCGGTGAGCGCCGCCCCTCTCCCGCTCGATGTCACGCTGGACATTGTCGAGCTCCTCGAGCCTGGCGTCGACCCACTTGGATCGCGTGTCCCCTCGGGCGCGCGGGCGTGTCGCCGAGTGTACGGAATGCGACTGGAGCCTCTCGTCGCCGATGCTCGACGGCCCCTCGTGGGTGGGACACATGAAACACTAGCGAGTGGGGTCCACATGCGCCGGGCTCGGAGACTGCTCATGGTCGCCTCGAGCCTCGGTGCCGGGCCGCCGAGCTTGTTGCTCGGGAGCGCGGCAGCCGGGCCGCCCATCGGGTACATCTCGGCGCAGGCCGCCATGAACTCCTAGCGGGAGGAGGCGGTTCGCCCAGCCGAGCGCAGGACGACGTTAGCGACGGAGAAGGTGACGCCGCTGAAGAGCTCCCCGGGTCGGTTCGGGGCCCGGGATGCGGGACAGAGTCGAAATGGCGGCGAAGAGGCGGTCCGCCGCGGGCGCGGACGGGCTCATCGGGCGCGAGGTCGAATCCCCGGCATGAGCGTGCGAGCATGGAGTCGGCCGTGTCGCGGAACCCGAGGGGATGTCGCAGTGTCCGGCAAAGAGGCGAGGAAAGGTGGCCCCAATGAGGACCCCTCGGGGCGGTGCCGACAAAGGGCCGCCCCGAAGCGCATCGGCGCTCCGGACGCCGGTGAGATGGTGGATGGAGCCATCGGCGGTGACTATTTGCCGAACGAGCCGCTGCCCCGGGCGCGCCAACCGCCGTGGTTCTATACCACGGTCACGGTGATCCGAGTGGCTCGTGTGTGGGGCTTGGATGGCTTGGCTCAAGGGACAAGATGACACGGGATGTATCTCGGTTCGGGCAAGCGGTGCCCTAGTCCAGTCGGAGTCACTATATCCGAGCTCGGGAGCTCGTAGAGGGGTGGCTACAAGCTTGTCGAGAGAGGGAGCGAGCTCCCAAGTCTCTATGATCGAGGCAAGTGCCAATATCGAGAGTGGTGTGCGTGTGTAGAGATGAACTTAGAGCGGATGCCTCTCCTGGTGGCTATCATGCCCCTTTTATAGTCCAAGGGGTGTACACATGGATGCCACGGGAGAGGACTTGGAGTAAGGGGTGAAATGTAAAAGCGTGCTGGTTGCAGGACACGCGGACTTGTTAGGCACGCATGCACCATTGCCCTGCTGCTTCATAGCCTGTCCTCCTACTCTGCACGGCGTGGAGGAGGCGGCGTAGGAATTCCGTCATCTGGAGCCAGACCGGGCGAGCTTCAGAGCTCGCTGGCTCCGTGATGATGACCGGCGTGCTTATTTACGCCCCAATCGAGTATTACGGCAGGGAGACATCCTATCAGTCGTCCGACACCCCTCTTTACTCCAGTTGCCGTGCATCGCTACGCCGCCGTCGGCGAAAAACGTGGACTCTAGCAAGGCGCAAATAAAATGTGTGGCCGGAGAGCTCGTCAAGAGGTAATGATGCGTTTTGTCCGTAGTGGTTGGCGTGACTCGAGCTCGACTCGACGGGTCACCGCTGCGGCGTGCGCCCGAGGTCGGATTCCCCGTTGCCGCCGCTTCAGCCACGCACCATAACTACGACGGATACCGCGGCGCTTTGATTACGCCTAGATGTAGATTCTTGTCGAGACGACCTTGCCCTTTCCATCGTTGGGACGGCGGCCGTTCTTCCAGAAGTCCCCGAGGTCTCACGAGCTCGTGAGCTCTCCGTTGTTGCGACCTCGAGGTCGTGCGAGTCGAAACTGGTCATGTGTTCCCTCGAGGTGGCGTGATGCGGTCGGGTGGGAGCTCGTGCTCAGGCTCGAGCTCTTTTCCATCCCGACCTCGAGTTCGTGCGGCGGAGTTTGGAGAGATGGCCTCGAGCTCGTGCGAGGCGGAACTTCGGTGTCGACCTCGAGCTCGGCGAGGCGTAGTTTGGACGTCGCGCCGAGCTCGTCAGGCGGGCGAAACTTCGGTGTCTGACCTCGTAGAGCTCGGGCGAGGCGAAATCACGGTGTTCCGTGGGCCGAGCTTTGGCCGGCCAAATCGGGCCAAGTGCTGTTGGGCTTTGTGCTAATTTTATGCGTATTAGGGGTACCGTAACACAGTCCCGCACAAAGAGTAAACAATTTATTTATGGGTGTACGTGAATCTTGATCATGGGCATATGAAAAGAATCTCGACATAGGTCACAAACAATTTAACATAGGCTCACCATGAGTACAAGCAAAGATATGACTAAGGTTTTGCATGTATAAGATCATATCATGTCATATGGCTTTGGTAGGAATTTCATATCATTGAGGAACTTTTGAATTTTGATTTTGAAAATAAAACTCGGGATGTCAGGTCATTCTCAGAATAACATCATAGCAAGGTCCATGTCACTATATCATCTCTCACAACTACTTAGATCAGATAAGCTTATGCAACCCACATGATTCGAGTTTTTTCAAGGTGAAATAATATTAGCCACTAAACTCAAATCTTAGAGAAATTTAAGTTATAAACTAGGCAACGGATGAAACATAAGACAGAGCAACTATTTATCATTTCAAAGAAGGGATCAACTAAACATTTTTACAACACATATAGGAGTGGGATTTCTTTTAGCATATCTCATCATTTTATAAGATAGAGAATATAGAAAGGATGTGAGACACAAGTTACCTTTCTTGGAGTCCTCCCCAAGCTAGCTCCTTACTTACCTTTCATGGTTACGCTAGCTTGTGCACGCTATGATCTCGAGTTATGATTGGTGGCGTGGTTGGAGGCTCCCCCCCCCCAAGCTTGTCTTTTGATGATATCAAAATAACAGGACAAAAATACTTAGGGTTGAAAGGTTTATCTCCTTTCTCCCTATCTCTCTCTCTCTCTCTCTCTCTCTCTCTCTCTCTCTCTCTCTCTCTTTTTAGCTGTCATCTCTGTTGTCATCTTCCGGACTTACCCTTATGAAGTTGATAAATTCCTGTAGGGGTTAGTCCATATGATCAACCAAGCCCTACACTAGCAATTTTGGTTCAATGATCAAACGTTGACACCATGTCTAGTTTGATCAAGGCAAACTTTTTGACCTAAGCACCATGCTTAATTCAAAAAGCTTATGAAGTATGATCGTACATCTAAAATAAGCACCATGCTTAATTTAGAAATGTATGACCAACCTCCAAACCAAAACATACTAATGTAGAGAAAGGAAGTATGAAAAGATAAACAAGATTCATCCAACAGAGGTAAACAAAATATTTTATTCTTATTTATTTATTTTAGTATCATGGAGTTATTATGGGAGTTTATTATTGTAATAAAATAAATGATAACCACCGATTTACCTTTGGCAAGGGCTCACCTTTTAAAGTCCGCTGAGCAGGACTCTTCTCCTTTCACTCTTTGCTTGATGGCTGTACACCCGTATCCAGGAGAAGTTGATGTGGATGCCAACCTTTACACTTTTGCCATACCGGCTTAACACTTTGTTGTGACTTTATCTTCTTGGGCTGTTTGTTTTAGCATTCTTATGCTTGTTAAACCCATTAAATGGGCATCTCATTGTTTGTTCCTGCATATGAAAGCTAACATGCCCTAATCCCACATGCAAGATTTGCATTTGTAGTGTGTTAGAAATGGTCTCCCTAGGATTGGGGGAATTCTCTTGTTGTGACCCATGTCTAGGACGACAAAGTCCGTGGGGATGTGTGCTTCTCAAATTTTTACCAAAATGTCCTGAGCTACTCCCTCAGGCTTCCTTAGTGATACATCCGCCATCTGCAGTTCAAAATGTACAGGGAACAAAGGTCCACCTAATATTTCATCATATGTTACCTTGGACATGATGTTGATGCTTGATCCAACATTGCAGAAGGCATCCTTCAAGACATGTGGGCCAACTGAGCATGTGATCGTCAGGCGGCCAGGATCCTCTTTCTTGATAATGAGTGGTCGCTCGATAGGAGACTTGCTATTTTTCCGACATAGAGGCTTTACGGACCTCGTTGAGACCATTTTAACAGATTCAAATGAAGTTTCGAGGTTGCCCCAAAACTTTTCCCAAACCAAGAAGGTAAAGCAAAGCAGACAAACTAAGCTAATTTTATTTCTATCATTTTATTAAAGCTTAGTTGTTTTTCAGAAAGAAAGAAGTTAAACTTTTTATTTTTGAAATTCATATTTTCAATAGTTTTACCATTAAGCATCAACTTCTTCATAAGATCTTCAATTATTTTTGCTTGGTCTAAGACCAAGTTTTTCAAGGAGAGAAAATTCAAATCGTAATTTGAGTTGAAATTGGAATTACCTCCTTGTGGGTGCGACTAGTTATTCCACCTGTTATGGTCTCCTTGTTGGCGGAACCCATTGTTGATGTGAGTGGTGTCTCTACGGGTTTCAGGGCAGTCATTCCCTGAATGGCCAACATTGCCAAAGACTTCACATGTTATGTGTGAGTCTATGGCCTTGGCTTGTGCCGTATGTTGCTTCTTCTTGGTGGTACACTTGTCAAGCTCCTTTAATAGGAGATCCATTGTTGTAGCGAGGCATGTCCGTCTCCTCCACGGTATGCATGCTATCTTCGTGTTTGCCAAAACTTTCCTCCCCCAAGCTTGATTGGACAACATTTTCTCAATAAGAGCTGTAGCTCTTTCAACGGTGAGGGAGAGGAAGGCACCACCAGCAGTGGCATCAATGTGCTCTTTTGACATGGGTGTTAACCCACTGTAGAAGTTCTGCATCATGAGCCAGTTTTCCATCCCATGGTGTGGGCATGCTTGAATGTATTCTTGAAACCTTTCCCATGCCGCAGGATGGGCTCCATGGAGTTCTCGGTTTGGAAGTTGGCAATCCTTCCCCTCGAGGGCATTGGTTTTACCCAAGGGAAGAATTTAGCAAGAAACGTCATGGAACACTTATTCCCGTGTTGTTGCTTCCTAGTCTTTATAGAACCCTTTGTTCACCTTCCTCGTGATGGAGAAAGGAAATGACGGAGTCTAATAGCGTCCGGTGTGACATCTTTGATGACAATGGTGTCATGAGCTCGAGGAAGTGTTGCGAGATGCGCATTTGCATCCTCGCTTGGCAAACCACAAAATTGGTTTGCACGCACCATCCTAATTAGGCGGATCTAAGCTCGAAGTTCTCGGTACCCATGTTGACAACGGGCCCAACGGGCACGTTGGCAACAGAGGGGATGGAGTAGTCACAGATTGACTTGGCCATGAGTGGAATAGCATATGGTGCGGGGGGTGATTGGTCTATTTGTCGGCAGAGTTGCAAGAGAAGAAGTAGTAATGAGTTTGGTTCTTCCTTAGGAGTGCCTCCGGATCTGTAGTGTAGTTGTTCAATAGGGACAAACCAATCGAACACTATCCTGTTTTCATCCACAACAGGAGAAAACATGAAAGATTAGCCTGCATGAGCAATGGTCGCTATACATGCATATCATCATGAACATGTCTTTCTAGAATCTTTTTAACCAATGCCTTCCCGGCCGAGAAATGCTTGTTGCGATTTCTAAAGCGCAATCACCAAAGATGGAGTTTTAATCCATCCCCAAAGAATGGCTTTTTAATGCTTCTTGACATTCCACAACGACATCACCGGAATTGTTACATTCCGGCAACATCGCCATGGAGCGTCGGGTGGTATTACGCAACGTTCTGAGAACAAGTCAAGCGCTGCGAAAATACCGTTATAGCATTTCACACGGAGATATTCAGGGTATCATTATTTATATTTTCCCAAAGGAAGGCATGGTGTAAAGATTCTAGCAGGGGTATGAACAAGACAACATGACTGTATAATTGACCAATACTCAATACAGGGGTAAGTCATGATAGATTATAAGATAGTGTGACACACACTTGGGCCAACCTCAAGGATAAAAGGGAAAATAAAGAATAAAGAATATTCCTAAGTGGAGCAGGCATTCCTAATATAGCTGTGCAAAGAACAAGTTAATGATCATACAAACATATGTGACTAGGGTCAAAGCCGAGAGTGAGATGGACGGGGAGATCCCCCAGTGTGGTTACGCCATTGTTGACACTTATTATACTATAAATTTTTAAGTTATTTAATATGAATTAAGGGCTAAAGTCAAAGACTAAAACATAAGTCTAGGGGTCTAACTAACATAATTCCACAAGTTTTGGTATTACGTGACTTTCCGGGGACTTGATAGGAAAATGCAGAGAATAATGGAGAAGGTTCCGGAATATACAAGACATATACAAGACAAATAAAGACCAAACTTATCCGTGAAGCAAATCAACCCGAAAAGTGGACTAAAACATTCTAGAAGATACCGAGAGGGACACCGAGAAAAGGGAAGCCGAGGTGGCACTCCACCGGCGGCCGCCTTGCCATGCCAGGCCGGCCACCGGGTGGGGTCACCCAATCACCTCACATTTTTATGTCGGTTTACCACCGACCTTGAGGTTGTATCTACACCGTTGTTGAAGGTCGGTTTGATCCAAGGGTTGGCGTTCATCGCCAAGTACTATATAAGAAGACCGGTGACCACGAGGCTAAGAGAATTTCATTATCAATCATATTCATCCAAGTCTAGCCAAGTCTAGACCTAAGCTCTAGTTCATACTAGAAGTAGATTAGCTACATAACTAGTTCTAGTTGAAGATCAAGTTCATCTTGAGTTCGATAGTCAAGAAGTAGCAAGGATTATTCTTGAGACTTCTCTCTTGTATTCAATCTGTAAGTTCTCTTATATTTAGAATACAATTGTTATGGCTTTGATCTTTATAATTATTATATTCTTATTGCTATGTGTTTATGCTTGCTATGATTATATATTTAGTTTAGTAAGATTGCTTTATATTTTATGCATGGAATTGTATAGCACTCATATAGATGATCACTATTTGGGTGATAAGCAATGTGTAAACGTGGTGTTTATACAACGTTTATCTGCAATTACACCCTACATTCGGGTCGTGTGGTAGATCGCGGGGGTGACAGCCCTGTTGAGTCCTTTGGAGTCCACCCTCCGAATGTAGGACACGTCGAGCTTTTAATTACGAAGATGAACAAGTTTAGGCCCTTGCTTGTCTTTGGTAATGCTTGCCATGTATAGAAGTAATCTAATCTTGCCATGATAGCTAGATGTATTGCACTAATTGTAGTATTCATAGATGTATATTAATCAAGAGTATCTTAGAATATTCATTCTAGTCTAATTTATAACATGCTAATTGCTTGTATGATATTAGTGGCATAGGTTAATACTAGACTTGGACAATTATCATTATATTATTTATCTTTATCTTGGACTTATCCTGTTGAGTTATGTTTGATGCTCATGGCTACTCTGCATTATTATAATATTGTAAAGTGAATGATCTCATAAATAAATCATATTATAAAATCATTAGATAGCTCTTATCTCTCTACCTTTCCATAGACTCCCTTCCCCGTGGTAAAATATAAATACGATACCCGGATTACTCCCCAGGTGAAGTGCTACAATTGGTATTTCTATCTTATGCGCGCTTGAGATATCATGTTCAATCTTTTATCAAGGCCAATCTATAAATACCATGCCCCGCATTTCTTTGAGCATTATTGCTAGGGTGACAGAACTAGTGTATAGGTAATGCCTAGGAATGAGTGGTATACCTTGAGTTCATATCTGGTGAGATTAATTCCACTATGGAGACTAGTGTATAGGTAATGCCTAGGAATGAGTGGTATACCTTGAGTTCATATCCCGGTGAGATTAATTCCACTATGGATAATGTGGCTAAGCTACATCCCACTACTAACACCGCCTAACTTCACTTTATTGGATCATGAGGTTAATCCCATATCCAAGCTAACATGATTAGATAGATATCCCATATATATTTCTCTCGCCTTCCTAATTAGGATCGTGTTAGAAATATCAACAAGCATTTCTGGCGCCGTTGCCGGGGAAGGCGTAGTCTATCCAAAAAAAAAAAAGTAAAATAAATTTTTCTTGACTTTTGTTTTTCAAAAACTTTCCTAGTTTGGGAGAGCATAGTCAATATCTTAATTTCAAATATGTTGTTTTCAAAACTTCAAAAGTTTTTTCTAGTACTTCTTTCTAGCTTTCTAGTTTGAAGGGGTATTAGCCAAGACTTAGACAGAGTTATTCTTAATTAAGTTGGTATTGTTTCTAACTTACTAGTTAGAAAGGGTGCTAGCCGAAAATCCTATAAACACATCACATAAGGAAACAAGAGAGATCACTTTACATCACCTAATGCATAGAGAACCCATTATCACATACTCAAACAGGTTCAACCCCCTGTTTTTCTATTTTGTTTTTATCTTTTGCGGGGAGTTGTATGAATAGAAATCTTCGTAAAAATTTTATTGAAGATCCCGAGAAATTAATCGCAGGAGGCAAAAGCAAATCTCAGACAAACTCCAGCTCCTACATTACCATCATCATCATCATCATCCGAGACACCAAAGTCTACTGAATTGGAAGTTAATCAAGTTACTAGAAATTTGACATCTGAATTTGAAGCTATGGCAAACAAGACACTTCGTGAATTTTCAGCTCCTACCACGGACAATATTCTTGTTGGACCGGAGGTAGAGATTGGAGACAAAGGCTTTGAACTTAAGCCAGGGCTCATTAATATGGTGCAATCAAGTCAGTTTTGTGGAAAGGCACATGAAGATGCTAGTGCTCATCTCCAACACTTTTTGGAGATCTGCAGACATTCACTATGAAGGATGTATCCAAGGATGCAATCTTGCTTTCGTCTATTTTCATTCTCACTATTGGGAAGAGCTAAGCAATGGTTTTATGCTACAAAAGATAAGAATACAACATGGGATATATGTTCCACAGCCTTTCTAGCAAAGTTCTTTTCCGATAGGCAAGACAAATGCCTTGAGGGGGGAAGATATCAAATTTTCAACAACAAAGATGATGAATCAGTCCCCCGGAAGCATGGGAGCGTTTTCAAGAATATATTTCAGAATGTCCACACCATGGGATGGAAAAGTGGCTATTGATGCAGACTTTTTATCTTGGGCTTGTTCGGTGCTCGTGAAACTATGGATGCCGCAATTTGGTGGTGCTTTCTTATCACTTACAATTACAAAAAGCTACAGAGCTTGTAGAGAAGATGGCTTCCAACCAAGGTTGGAGTGAAGAACGCCAAACTCGCAAGAGGGAATGCACCAGCTTAAAGAAGTAGATATGTTATACGCTAAAATGGATCTTATTATGAAGAAGCTAGAGGATAGAGAATCTCAAACCAAGGCGTTGATGCAAATCCAAGATTCATGCATGACATGTGAAGAATGTGGAAACTTAGGCCACACTGGAAAGAATTGTCCAGAGATCATGGAGGATATTAATTTCATCAATAACAACAATAACAATTTCGCCCCTCAGAGAATCAAGGTTGGAACCAACAGAGGCCCAATTATCAAAGTAATTATCAAAGCAATTACCAAGGTAACAATCAAGGTAACAATTTCAATAATTACCAACCTTCTTTGAGAGATCCTGGTTGTTAACCAAGGAAAAACTATGGAGAAACTGTCAAGAAAGATAGCAACTAATGACAAAGCTCTTGAACTTATCAACACTGCGTCTAGAAAGTTTTTCTTGCCTATCAAGAATCAACCACGCTTTTAATAAGATGATGGAATCTCAGATTTTCGTTATCTGCTCCACTAACCATACCGCCAGAAAGATTCGGGGCAGGGAAGAATTAGAAACCGCAAATCTTGTCGATATCTATAATGCAGGTCGTTACTATAGAGAGACCTCGGGGAGTTGTTGGTTAGATGACTCAATGCCATCTAAAAAGGAAGATCCAGAAGACGGTCCATTACAATCAAAATTGGACACCTCGCATTCAACAATGCTCTCGTGATTTTGGCTCAGCGTCAACATTATACCCAAGGTAATTTATGAAAAGCTTTATAGTGAACCACTTTGGAAAACAAATATGTGTTTGCAGCTTGCGAGATCAATCAATTTGTTATCCCGAGGGATCCTTGAAGATGTATGTGGGAATCAGAAACTCTTATGTCGGCAGATTTTGTAGTTGTAGATAATGGAAGAAATGAAAGAGCACCAATCATACTGAAAGACCATTCTTGTGCTCGGCTAAAGCTATTATTCACGCAGACAATGCAAATATTATTTTTAATATTAAGGGGAAGAAAGAGAAATTCACTTTTCAGAGACAAGGTACACACCTCTCATTACTTATCCTCAAGGTAATAATCATTATATTCTAGAACGTAAGATGGAGCCTTACACTTCGAACAAGAACAAGATGGCACAGCCTACAAAGGTAATGGTAGTAAATAAAATTAAATCTTATAATGAACATTTATTGCGGTCTCCAATGCTTCGTCAAAGAAGATGATCCGGTACACCTACTATTCATTGTTCTATTAATCGTGGAATTTTTTTATAATACGTATTACGATCTTTGGATCTGGAATTAATCTAATGGCAAAGGTTACATATGAATTATTATTTAGAAAATTGCCGTTGCAACCAACATATGTGCAAACTGCAGATGGCGCACCAATCTTATAGAGTTCCCGAAGGAATTGCAAAAGATGTGCCGATTAAGATTATGGATCACTATGTTCTCACCGACTTTGTAGTCATGGACATGGGAAAGGAAGAAGACCCTCCAATAGTGCTTGGGAGACCGTTCCTCAACACTACACGTGCAATCATCTACATCCATACAGGAGAGATACATTTTCAATTTCCTAAAGAGAAGGTACGAGTTTACTTTACTTGATTACAATGAATATACAAATCGGGGAGAAGCAGGACAGCTCGTCGCCGTCATAATAGAAGATGGATTAAGAATCAAGAAGATGAAAAGGTATATGAAGAAATCAAGTCTCCGACACTTGAAACATCTATAGAGAAGACAGAATTAACTACTCCAAAAAAGAAGAATACTAAATCATCAAAAAAAGATGGAGGAAGAAGAAGACATCTCCCGTAACATCATTAGAAGATATTATAGAATCATCGGTACCACGATTATGACAACCGATATACCATTGGAGTAAAGAACGAGAACTTGAAGTCTTGTTCGGGAGGACTCAAAATGCTGAATCCTCACCGCAAGGTAAGAAGGTAAGTTATCTATATTTTAAATTTCTTGCATAATTTATTTTCATATCATGTTTATTTTCAGTATTTCATATATGCATTCAAAAATAACAAAAATATTTTATCTTTTGTTTTGTGAAAACCTTTAAGCCCCATGCTAGTATCTCCGAGGTTAAATACCTCTAGGCTATTTTTTGTGGTGGCATAAAAATTAAAAGATAGTTTGTTTATGCATAAATCTTTATCTTGCATATAAAAATAAATAAAAATGATGATAAATAAATAAAATCAAAATATATATATGTCCCAGCAACTCAAGCAAAGTGGTTAATCTCTAATGCTTAATCAAATTCCACTAGTTTTGTTGTCTATTTGAGATTTACAGATTAGAAGAAGAGGAAAGATATCGACACCATTCTTGATGTCAACTACCTCAACCTCTACATCATTGAAGATTACACTCCAATCTAGCTTGGGGAGTGCAACCCCCAGATTATCCGTATAAGTATCTTATTATCTTATTATTTATATATTTATTATATGTTTTTTTGCTAGCTAGTTAAAGTTTGTTAAGAGTCTAGTTTGTTTTGTTTTAGAGGCTAGTAGTTTAAGTAATATTTTTTAAGTGAGAATAAAAGATTGAAGAGAGTGCACACTAAAATTTACTTTGCTCAACTAAAAGGAACCTAAAATTTGTCAACAAGGAGATGATGAATAGTTGCTCGCTTGTTATACTTTCTTAGTACCTAGCTTTCAAGCTTAATTTCTCTCGAGATCCATTTACAAAATGCTTGCTCTAAAGTCTAGGTAATTGAAGGATATGATATACGATAGTCCTGAGCTACTATTTGATCTTACCCTAGTGACACTAGATTTTTGGAGATTTATATTTTGAAAATTGAAAAATCACATGATAAGTTCCTGTGTGATAAGAGTGTGAACCTCCTACCACAGCTATATATACATGCTATTTAAAATTAGGGAAACCTTTTATATATAGGCTACTTGCTTTACATTGAGTTTATTCAATCTTTGTTGACCCTTAGAAACTTATCATGTTGATCATGCACACTCCACTTTATTCCGCTTTATATCCACTCTACTTATCCACCATATATATATATATCACTATCACTTCACACTAGCCATCAAAAAATGTTCTATTCCTATTTTGGGAGAGAGCAAACCAAAAATATTTCCTACCCATTCATTGCTAGCTAATATTTTACAAAAGCTCCATTGCATCTATTTATCTCTCACAAATATTGCAAAAAAAAGATTTGGGTATAGACTATTCTTTAAAAAAAAAAAAAAAGAGAGAAGAAAAGAAAAGAAAAGAAAAGAAAAGAGGGGGGAGATGAAAATGGACAAAAGTCCTACAGGCAGTAGAGCCTACCTCCCTAAAGAAAAAGAAAAATAGAGATGAAAAATGAACAAGTGTTCGAGGGTGAGTAGAGCCCACATCTCTAAAATAAAGATGAATAATGGACAAGTGTCCGAGGGTGAGTAGAACCCACATCTTTATAAGAGAGGAAATAATAGACAAAAAGTCTAGGACCAGCAGAGTCCACCTCTCTAAAGAAAAAGCTACAGCCCGTTCTCCATTCTCTACAAAAATTCAAAAAAGAGAGATAATTCCTTAAGGAGCATAAGTAAGATATTCCTTATCTATTTATTCTATTATATTCTATATTCTATCACCATACACATGCACTACTTGATCAGTGTGATTTGTGACTTTGGATCCATTGCTTGAATTTACAATATATGTAGGTAAGTTTAATTTTTCTCCTACTCCAAATATAAACTTTAGATATAGGATGAGAGAAAAGAAAGTATAGAGTGTTATTTAAGCTGAAAATATTATTTTATACAAGATAAACAATGTTACTTTATTACCTAAGAGAGGATCCATAGTTATCATAATTGAGAGACTAAAGAGTGTCACACTGAGAACTTTGAGTTTTATTTTGAAAATCAGCAAAAAACTCGAGAAAATGACAGTTGATCAAAAGAGTTTGAAATATAGTGTTCGACTTGACTGTTTCTATCTTTCAGTTGCTCATGATTGAAGAAAAAAAAAGTTATAAGCTCTAAAAAAAAAAAATATATATGAGTAAGTTAAATACTTGAAAAGTTTTATTTATCTGGAGAGAACTTTTGTTTGAAAGCATGTGTACTTTTGAGGTGTGATAGCGTAGTAGCAACTCCGATCCAAGTTTAATATTTTGTTTTTTATGTCTTGCTAAGAGACTAGCAAGAGGTAAGCTTAGGGGGGCTTGTTGACACTTATTATACTATAAATTTTTAAGTTATTTAATATGAATTAAGGGCTAAAGTCAAAGACTAAACATAAGTCTAGGGGTCTAACTAACATAATTCCACAAGTTTTGGTATTCCGCGGACTTTCCGGGGACTTGATAGGAAAAATGCAGAGAATAATGGAGAAGGTTCCGTAATATACAAGACATATACAAGACAAATAAAGACCAAACTTATCCGTGAAGCAAATCAACCCGAAAAGTGGACTAAAACATTCTAGAAGATACCAGAGGACACCGTAAAAGCGGGGAAGCCGAGGTGGCACTCCACCTGGCGGCCTTGGTACCATGTAGGCGGCCGCGGGTGGGGTCACCCAATCACCTCACATTTTTATGTCGGTTTACCACCGACCTTGAGGTTGTATCTACACCGTTGTTGAAGGTCGGTTTGATCCAAGGGTTGACGTTCATCGCCAAGTACTATATAAGAAGACCAACTGACCCTGAGGCTAAGAGAGAATTTCATTATCAATCATATTCATCCAAGTCCAGCCAAGTCTAGACCTAAGCTCTAGTTCATACTAGAAGTAGATTAGCTACATAACTAGTTCTAGTTGAAGATCAAGTTCATCTTGAGTTCCTGATAGTCAAGAAGTAGCAAGGATTATTCTTGAGACTTCTCTCTTGTATTCAATCTGTAAGTTCTCTTATATTTAGAATACAATTGTTATGGCTTTGATCTTTATAATTATTATATTCTTATTGCTATGTGTTTATGCTTGCTATGATTATATATTTAGTTTAGTAAGATTGCTTTATATTTTATGCATGGAATTGTATAGCACTCATATAGATGATCACTATTTGGGTGATAAGCAATGTGTAAACGTGGTGTTTATACAACGTTTATCCGCAATTGCACCCTACATTCGGGTCGTGTGGTAGATCGCGGGGTGACAGCCCCGTTGAGTCCTTTGGAGTCCACCCTCCGAATGTAGGACACGTCGAGCTTTTAATTACGAAGATGAACAAGTTTCGTCCTTGCTTGTCTTTGGTAATGCTTGCCATGTATAGAAGTAATCTAATCTTGCCATGATAGCTAGATGTATTGCACTAATTGTAGTATTCATAGATGTATATTAATCAAGAGTATCTTAGGAATATTCATTCTAATCTAATTTATAACATGCTAATTGCTTGTATGATATTAGTGGCATAGGTTAATACTAGACTTGGACAATTATCATTATATTATTTATCTTTATCTTGGACTTATCCTGTTGAGTTATGTTTGATGCTCATGGCTACTCTGCATTATAATATTGTAAAGTGAATGATCTCATAAATAAATCATATTATAAAATCATTAGATAGCTCTTATCTCTCTACCTTTCCATAGACTCCCTTCCCCTCGTGGTAAAATATAAATACGATACCTGGATTACTCCGGTGAAGTGCTACAATTGGTATTTCTATCTCAGGCGCTTGCAGATATCATGTTCAATCTTTTATCAAGGCCAATCTATAAATACCATGCCCCGCATTTCTTTGAGCATTATTGCTAGGGTGACAGGACTAGTGTATAGGTAATGCCTAGGAATGAGTGGTATACCTTGAGTTCATATCCCGTGAGATTAATTCCACTATGGATAATGTGGCTAAGCTACATCCCACTACTAACACCGCCTAACTTCACTTTATTGGATCATGAGGTTAATCCCATATCCAAGCTAACATGATTAGATAGATATCCCATATATATTTCTCTCGCCTTCCTAATTAGGATCGTGTTAGAAATATCAACAGCCACCCATTGAGACATTTATAAACTCCTACACAACATACGAACGTGGGGGGATTTCAAGGGACGGACAAGGCTGTCACTACCCTGCCGCCTACCCCCTCAACCGTAGCATGCCGTCATATCCAAAAGTCTCCGCTCACCCTGGCACCATGCCCACATGTTAAGAAACATCCCATATCCCTCGCGGACTCCCACCCTACGGATGGACGAGCTAGAATATGGACAGACCCGAAAGCCACAACGGACCGCCATCTCAGCACAACCCTAACTCTACTCAAATATGTTGTATGAATGGTTAAGAATAAAGTTCTATATGATGGAATCTTAGCATAAGGTCTATAGTCTAGTTCATACACCGTGATCATGTCATAAGAACAACATGTTAAGACTATGACACACAAACTATATGCTAATTCATATGTCAAGACTATAACATGAAGAAAACTATACTCTAGTTCAATAGCACAACTATATGAGAACAAGACTTGAGAAGAAATCATATATGTATTCATACCGAATATTCCTTTCTCCCAAGTACAAGCTCTCTAATGAAGCTTTGCCTAACTCCAAATACTACTAAAGACTAAAAGAACTAGAGAGAGAGGAGTAGAGAGGAGGAGTGGAGAGGAGGAGTGGAGAGTGAGAGAGAGGAGGAGGCTCCAAATGGTTTGTGTTGAGAGAGGAGGTGGGGGGCTACTTATACAAGTGAGAGAGGGGGCTAAGAGTAAAATCTCCCCAAACCGACCTCCTCTCGGGCATCTATGTTCACTCGAACCTTGCCACGATTACGTGCACCGCCCTCCTCGTGGTTTAATGCACCGCCTCGCCAAACACGGGCCGATTGGCGCCAAAGGTACCGGGCGCTGCCACGCCAGCGTGTGCGCGCCGCGACGGCCTAGCCGCCTGGGCCGGCTTTGCGTGTGGGCCTCTGGTGCTCCGAGAAATGGTTCTCCATCGGTTGCTTGGCCCAGTTTGCCTTGTTTTGGGCTTTTCTTCCTTGGGACAAAAGTTGTGCAAAAATGCGCTTTCCTAGAAGGCGCCTTTTGGACATTTTTCATTTGTTTTTATATAATTCCTGCAAAATACTTATTTCTCCAATATAAGTGGAAATATGTCAATACTAAATGTATATGAGTGTAAAGATGCATAGTTTCACCCCTTATTGGTAGAATGTTGACGGTAAAAAATATGTCGTTAGTGACCGGCCAACAAAGACCCTCGAAATGGGGGTATGACAGTTGGTAAACCGTGGTGGCCTTGGGTCGGCTTTTATTGAGGAGATGTGATCACGATAGATATCCCAAAAGATGTGAAGGCCGTCTGCATTAATTAAGGGAAGCCGAACGGTGCAGCCGGAAGGGCCGGAGTAAGAAAAAACCACAAGACGATTCATTTTTTTCAAGACCCTACTGATTGGCTAAATGGGATCGGCAAACCAACAGTAACTCGTATCGGATCGGCTAAAGTGAGAAATTGACAAACCGATAGCAGCCGTCGCTAAATTGGCTAAATATTATCGGCAAAATCTTGAACTGAGAAGAATGAGAAACCTACTGAAGCAAGGGAATTGACAGATTAGAATATAGTAGTCAGACTACCGATTTCACTAAAAGAAGTGTGTTTTCGACAGCTAGGTACAAGTATGAATTACATCAAGATGGATCATAGGCCTAAGAATTGTTTTACAAACATCCAAGGCTTTAACTCTGATTGAATCGACTTGCCTAATTGTCGATTATCTTCCTCTACTAACCCTGAAAGTTCTTGCAACTTGGCTTGTATTGTTGCACCCTCCTTGACTTTTGTTACCACTTCTTGATGTATGGATTTGAGAGAGATTGAAGCATCAGACAAGGATGACTTATGGGCTTGGAGTTTTGAGTTCACTGCTGCAAGGGCTTCTTCTAATCTTGCTTTCTTAGCCTCCAGCTTATTAATTTTGGGCTCAAGTTCTACAAATGTGTCTTTCAACTTCTTGGTGGTGGAATGCAGATCTTTGGCTTCTTGTTTATTCTGATCCCTATCCATTGGTAGAGTGGTTTTGGTAATTAGGTTCATCTCGAGCTCTTTTCACTTTGGGTGCATAGTCGTCAATGAATGAGACAGATGATAAGACATTGATCATTTCGGAAGGCAAGCTATGCTTGACTGGAAGGAATATGTTTCTAACAAAATTAGCTTCTTTGACTAAATCGGCTATATTTGTCTCCAAGAAGGAAATTATGCTCTTTAGCTGATTTTTGGTGTCTTCTGAAGGAGGTTGCTGAGCCATTTTAGAAGAAATTTCTTCGCCTATTTCATCAGCATATTCATTCCATGAAAAAGAATAGCTTGGAAGTGGCCTCTCGCCAGTCTACGAGAAACGTAAAGTTGTCAAGTAAATGTGAAGTCAAAAAAAGATAATACAATGGGATGTTTTGCTAGAAATACCTTTTCAGTATGAGTTCCTTGAGGAGCTGTTGACGGTCACTAATGACATATTTTTAACGTCAACATTCTACCAATAAGGGGTTGAAACTATACCTTACTACACACATATACATTTATTATTAACATAATTCCACTTGTAGTGCCGAAATAATATTTTGCAGGATTTATATAAAAACCAAGTGGAAAATGTACCAAAAGGCGCCTCCCTGGAAAGCGCATTCCTGAAGAACATCAAGCCCAAGGGAGAAATGGACCAAACACACAGAACTGGGCCGAGTTAACACCGCCATACAACTTTTCAGGCCCAACAACGCCAGCCTGCCAAAGCCCAGCCCGAACCGGGCCAGGAAGGGAGGTGCGCCCGCACCCAAAATATGGCGGTTCGGGCCCATCTTTGGTGAGGCGGTACATTAAACATCCAGGAGGGCGGTACGGTGGTGGATCGGCCGATTCAGTGAACCTAGACGCCTGAGAGATGGTCGGTTTGGTGTACTTTTGCACTTAGCCTCCTCTCTCACTTGTATAAGTAGGCCTCTCCTCTCCCCTCTCAAACACACTCCACACAAGAGAGCCTCTCTCCCTTTCTTCTTCTTCTTCTTCTTCTTAGTTTGTACATAGGAGGAGTTTGGCAAGGATTATAAAAGGAGAGCAAGACATTTTGGAGCTATTCGGTATGAGCATTTTAGAGTTCTTCATCTTGTTCTTGTTCTCTACTTATCAATATAGTCATGTTCTTGAATTAGAGCAAAGTTCTTTTGATATAATCTTGATTGATGAACTAGTATATAGTTTCTATATCATGATCTTGTCATATAGAACATTGTGCTTAATCTTTCATGCATACATGTTTAGACCAAGAGCTAGATTGTTATGATGAGTTCTACCTAAAGTTAGACTTGGTTGATGTTGGGTTGCGGGATCGATAGTCGTTCCTTCGGGCGGCGCTCTAGTAGAAGGACCCCGGGGACGGGTAAGCCTTGTTAACACGCTAGAGTGATAATCACTAGTGTAGACATGGTGTCTAGGCTAGGGGTTGCCTATCTTTTGTGGCGCATCCCACGGTTGAGGGGGTAGGCGGCCGGGTCGTGACAGCCTTGTCCGGCCCCTTGTAATCCCCCACGTTCGGGTGTGGCCTTGGCGCAATTGCCGGTCATTTGTCCTTTGGGCGTGGGCGCGTCTCAAGTAATTCAGCAGAGACCTTGGCTATCTTGACTTAGAATCTCTAACAATTAAAACATGTGTGTATCCGCTATCTTGATATGACTATCTAGGATATGCCTGCTCCATACTAGACTTATTCTTTTATTCTTTCTTTTACTTTTATCCTTGAGGTTGGCTTGAGTGTGTGTGTCAAGTTATCCTACTACCTATCCTGTTTTACCCCTATTATGAGCATTGGTCTATTATACATTCGTGTTATCTTGACCATGTCCGAATTAGAGACTTTACACCATGCCTTCCTTTGGGAAAAAAATATAAATAACGATACCCTGAATACTTCCGGGTGAAATGCTACAACGGTATTTCCGTGCGCTTTGCGGACTTGTTCTCAGAACGTTGCGTATCACCAACAGACATATCTAAGCGTGATTGCCTTTTTGGTGATTGCGTTAAGAAATATCAACAAGAGCCAGGTGAAGGGATGCTTTAGCTTCTTGTTCGGCATTCTGTGAGAAAGAAATTGCTGAATAATTTATATCAAGAAGGGATTAAAAGGCACATTAGAGGTGAATAGCAATAACTTTTTAGCAGGTTCTTTGGATGTCATTTCTGAAGTCTCCCCAAAATCTTGCTCAAAGTTAGAGGGAGTAGGAGAAGAATTGTCTTGATTTGCATCATGAAGGTTGCTGATTTTATCCTCAATCGCTTGCTCATGACCCGCTGATGGCTCAACTTGCTTCCTGATGGGAGAAATAGGTGATAATTGCCTGTCACCAGGAGTATGAGTCTGCTCTGATTCAAGGTGTTGTTGAGAAGCAGAAGCAGTGGGTGTTGGCTTCTCTCCTGTGATCATAATAAGATGAGTCAAGATTGCTTGACAAGGATTAAGAAACAAACAAGTTCATGATGTCCTGCATGAGCACCTAGGTGTTGATGGCCAGTTGTGTCCTGAAGGGTATGATCAGTTGGCCCAGTTTTTTCCCCAAGAGAGGAAACATGTGTTTGTTCCCTAACCATTTCCACGGTGATCTGAATCAGTTCTGGGTTTTCATCTGCAAAAAGATTAGTAATTGAAGTAGGAAGGTTAAAGATAAGAAAAAGGGGAATGTGATTTACCATCTTGAACTTCAATGTTTTCAGTCTGTCTCTGGTGGGTGTCTGAAGCATATGAGATTGGGATATTGATGAATCCAGAGCTTTGCCTAGTTTGTGCAACCTGCGACAGGAGGGGTTGATCCCATGTTGATGAAGAGAGAAAGAGGATGTGTTGCTTCCCTTAACAGATGGTCTTTTCTTGCGCTTTCTTTCATATTGAGATAAGGGATTGCTACCTGGCGCTGTTTTTTCTCTTATTTGTATCAAGGGTTGTAGCATCGGTTCTCATCAAAATCCTCAAAGAGGGAGCAAGACTACCCAAACCTGGGAATGGCCCAGCTCTGAAATATTCCACTGGATGGCCTTGTCTGGTTTTGGCTGGGGGTCGAAAGCCAGGATCCTACAAAGGAAAAGAAGATCATCAAAGCGCAGTAGTGATAATGAGATTCAGATTTTCTTTCAAAAGTCAGAAATTTACCTCATCATTAGATGCAAAGTCTGGGTCTAAGATTTGGTAGTGAGGATGGACAGAGCACGTAAAATATGTCCATGCCATTCTTCCCACCAGGAATCAAAAAGAGGATGAGTAGCGTAAACCAAGGCCAATCTTTGGTGGATGATATGCTAGGAGAGTTGACCCGAGTTGGAAAATCCCGCCGGCTTCCAATATTTCCTTTATTTCTTCTCTGGGTTTCAAGATATCTGAGAAGTATAAATTAGGAGGGAGTTGGCCTAATCCCATTTGCCTAGCAACCACATTTGGGTTATAGAATTCATAAGTGTTCTTAACGCCCCTTCCATGCCGAAATTCTGCTGGTAATACACAGGGTCTGATGATGGCATTGAAAATCCCTTCGGCAGTTTCGTCAGAAAGACATTCTTCAAAACTGAATTTTACAGGGAGCACCAAATTTGTGTTAACTATGTATGGCAGCCAGGTCAGAATGTCTACATCAAAGCCCTTGTAGAAGAGTTTAAAAAGATGGCCTATGTCCCTATCAATTGTTATGGCTAATGCAGCTTCTCTGTAAGTTTGACAGGCCATAGTTCTCCCTGTTTTCCCTATGTAACTTTTAGGGAAGTTTAGGAGAGGGAAAGCTCAGGTCATGCAGTTCAGGACTAAATAATCTATGCAAATGCAAATTTAGACATAATTGAACTAGCCACCAAGGTCCCGGCAACACATGAAATTGGCTCTGCTTCAAAGATTTGGGCAAGAATCTGGTGCAACAAGTGGTATACAGCCCCCAACAGATATTTGCCTAAAGGAAGAGCCTTGTTAGCTGCTAGATCTTCAGTCATGCAAAGATAATTTTGAGTTGGCTCACAGGAAGAACCACAAAAAAGAAATATGTCAAGCCACATGTTCATGAATGCTATGTATTCAAGTGTCAAGAATCGCCGTGGTGGCCTTGGAAAATTGGGTAATATTGTTCTTCCAACCCTTGCAAATCAGAAGTTTTGATTGTTTTCTTTTTTCCTACATCCTTATATTCATAAGGAGCGACTTCTCCTATTATCTTCGACCAGTGAGCACTAATATGTCGCCCAAAGTCATCGCCATTGGGCCATGGCCGAAGATGAAAGAGTTGAGGGCGTTTGACCAAAAATAGGATGCCACCATCAATAAAGGTTCATTTTTCTTCATGTCGCAAAGTCAAAGATAGACAGCGGCTCAAATCACAAGTCTCCCAATCACTACCTTCTTTGCTTTGGATCCCTGCGGTACCAATTTCTCCATCCTTCAGGTACCATTGGCCAGTTCTTGAAGGTTTTCTCGCCATCGAGATGGAGCCAAGCCGGTTGATCAAAAGGAATGGTCGGGCCCCCACTTTAATGGGTCCTTAATCTCACGTATTTACGCTAGGATCACGCTACAAATACGTTTAACAATTTACAGAAGTTGGTACACAGCTTTTAAAGGAAAATTCGAGCCTTATTAATATAGGATAAAGGTCTTACATGACGACCAAGATGGTCACATATCCGGGTTACAATTATCGAGTTAGCCTACCAGAAGCGGTGGGTAAACTATGATTCGGTCCACTAGGTGTTAGACCGTAATGCACTACTTCCTACTGCACAGGCAAACTTGAGTACGGACGAAACCCTGGCTTCACGTCTTCTCCTACACAAACGCCTTACGAACTCCTACGATACGCTGGTACATTACCTTGCTGACATTACCTTCTGGGGTGCCGATGTCTGTAAAAACAAAGGGGTGAGTACAAACGCATTCAAAGCAAGTCCAAACCAGGGGTGGATAGTGATTGTTATGGGTTGGGCCCTAGCAGAGTCTCTAAAAGTAGTCTCGCTAGTTCCCGGTTAGTCATATTATTATCCATAATAACAAGTCACAAATAGGTTAGTTAATTAGTGTGAAATCTAATCATAGCTGGTCTGGTCCTAGCATCTGCCCATTCTAAGGACGTGGCTATTCGAATAGAGTTAGGTAACTTTGCGAGGTTATACAAATTTCTCCACACGATAGGCGTAGTCTCCACCACCGTCATGGCTTCAACAGACCTAACGAGATCCCGTACCGGCGGGCCGTCACCCTAGATCTATTATAATTTCACCGCAGCTTCTGGGGTTGGAACGCATTACCACGGAGGATGGAACCCTATACGTAGCTTCAATACACACCACGGAGGTTGTCATCCCCGCCAATCGTAGCTTCAATGCACACTACGATGGCTACACTTCTGTACGTAGTACCGACGGCAGATACAACCCTGTACGTAGCTTCAATACACACTACGGAGGTTGTCATCCCCGCCAACGTAGCTTCAATACACACTATGTCGATGTAGCTTCAATGCACACTACGTCATCATAATCATAATAATTATCATTTGTCAAGTCGACAAATCCAAGGGCTTAACATGGAAGACCACAAAGCAACCACGCCAACCGGGACCACGAAAAATCACTTAGCATCCCACGTCCTGCTCCCGATAGACTACTTGCTTACTCCAGCCTCCTAGGTGCAAGATTATACTTCAATCCAACGGGGTGTGGAATCCAGTCGTCCCATACCGACGTGTGGCTGTACGTAATATCTCACTAGGTAGATGGTCTATGAACCGGTCCTTAGGGGGGAGCGAAGTTCTCCAATACAGAAACCCTATCCAGGCGAATCTGCCGTGACGATCCATCCCACATGAATCGCCCGAAACTCACTTTTTGTTGCTTAGGTTCATTTTATTATTATCATTATTACTTACTTATCTCTTACTTGATCATATCATAGCTAGAATATAATCTCATCAATAATCTCATGCACAAAGCATTATCATAACTCAAGCACATAGCTTATGGATAAACTCAAGCACATAGCTTATGGATCAATATCATCATCATCATATATATACCTCATATATATAAGCATCTCATATAAAGGTTCACTTAGAACAACATGCTATGATCAATATCTTCGTGAGATTAACGGTTGTTTAATTAGGTCAGGTTTAGGAGGTAAGGACTTGCCTGGTTTGTTGTTACTTATCGACACAATGACGGATGAGCTGGCTTACTCCTAGAGAAACTCCTACGCCGGTTGGCGAGACTATTGCGCAACTATCGCGATAAAAGAAGGCACAAATAAACCTAGAATTTAAGTGGGCACCAAATAATGGAACAATGGTATGAGGATGTAGAGGATGATTTTAGAGGAATTATGGAGTTGGAACGGAGTGATTTGGAGTTGGGGTGGAGAAGATATGAATTTCCAAAGTTTTATGATAGATTTATAAATGGAATTAAACTTTAGAATTAAGTCTGGAATTTTGGGTAAATGGAATGGAGGTGAAAATACATGGGTAGGGTCTTAGGTGTACCTAGTTTATTTAGAAATTTTCTGGGAATTTTCTGATTGCTGGAAAATAGAGTTTCACTCTCCCGTGTACGCTTTGCTGAGTGCCCGTAGCAATTTAGGCATGGCTGACACGCGGGTCAGTCCTGCCTGCTGCTGTGTTGCACTGTACCGTGGACTTAGCCCATCGGGCTGTGCACCGATCTGGCGTGCCCCATTTCTCTCTGTATTGCATGTATTTTCTTCGTCTACAGATAAGTGCAGACTTTGATTTTTCATCAGAGACCATTTGTCTTATTTAAAAAAATTATTAAATATTACTTATTTTGTTATGACTTAATTTATTATTAGAGATATTTTTATGTTATGACAAAATAAGTTATATTTATTAAAAAATTTTAAATAAAGACGAATTGGCCAAATAAGTTTTTAATAAAAGTCAAAGAAAGTGCACTTATTTGGATGTAGACGGAGGGTGTACACCGGTCTATGGAGGCAAGAGAGGGGTGATGACCCTATGACGCATGGGGCCCATGGGGAAGGGATAAGGTGACGATTCCCCAATCCCCATCTCGTCGGTCAACCTGTTCACCTCCGCGCCGTTCAAGAGCAGAGCGGAGAAAGGGAGAGGGAGGGAGAAGGAGGGAGGAGATGGGAGAGGGGCAGGTCGCCGGCGGGGTGCTGGTGCCGGCCAGCCATGGAGGGACGGCGCGGCGGCCTGGTCTGTCCCGGCCTCGGGAATCGGTGGCGCGGGCAGCTGAGCAGGACGCCGGTGTACGCTGCGAGCAGCGAGGGAAAGGGAAGGGCGCTGGGAGTTGCGGGGCGGAGCTGTGGGCGGCGCGTGGTCGTGGCCATGGCGTGCGACGGTGCTCGACGGCGACTGCGAGCGCGGCGTCGTGGGACGGCCTGAGTTCCGCGGCGGTCTGGCTTACGCGCGGCCGTGCTGAGTGGGGCGGCGCGCTACCCGGCGTACGCGGCCTCGGTGCTTGGCGTGGTGCCAGCGTGAGCAGGTGACGGACAGCGCCCTGGAGTTCTGACCGGGCTTCGTCGACTCGGAGAGCGTGCGGCTAGGCACCGGCGGCGTGCTAGGGCGCGGTGACGCCCGACCCCGCGTGCGTTGCTGGAGCACGCTGAGTGCGTGGCGCAGCAAGCAGGGCTGCCGAGGCGGCGGCCTTACTGGGTGTCGTGCTCGTCCGAAGAGGAGTCGATGGCGACGTCCATGACGAGCTCCTGCTTCCAAAGCTCCGGTGCTTCACGTACTCGTACTCGAGCTCTCCCGGCGAGTGTCCGCGGCGTCCGTGGTGGCCTATTTGTAGCCGCGGCGGGGCGCCCGGCGGGCGGGATATTTTCCGGCAGAGCGCCGTGGAGCAGCTCGGCGTCGACTTCAGAGGTCAGCGAGCACAGTAGCTCTAGCGACCCCGGTGATGTGATTCAACAGCCGGATGACAGCGGGGAGTAGCGTGCTTTGCGTGTCCGAGCTCGGCAGCGACGACTTCAGCACTGAAGGTCAGTGGGTGGCAGCGGCAATGTCAACTACTACAGCGGAACTGCTGTAAGGCGCCTCGATGTCCTTCTACGCGGAGCGGACGCGGCAAGGGGGAGATATTTCCCGGCAACTCGGCAGCAGCGGCTGTGCTTCACTGATGCGTGGTCAGCAGGGTGACTGTGGCTTGGTCTACGGCGGTTTGATTGCGTGCGGCGCGTGCGCGAGGAACAGGGGGAGAGGTGGGAGAAGGAACCGACGGGCGGGTCCCGCCTGTAAGTGAGAGAAGGAGAGGGGGTTGGAAAAGATGGAGATGGCTGCTCGTGCTGGGCTGCTGGTGGGCTGGCCGGTCGGCTCGGGTTGGGCCAAGGAGGTGGCGGGGGTTGCGGGCTGGGCTAAGGGAAGGGTTAGGCCTGAGTGTCATTTTCCATTTATGACTTCATTTTCTATTTTGCCTAGCATTGTATACACACATACACTTATATATATATATATACGCACATATACATTCCCAGAGTTACTCTTATGTTTATTTGTATGAATGTATGTACGTATATCTGTTTTAGCTAGGCATATATGCATACACATGGATGGTGGTATTATTTCCCAGAAATATATACTAGGTATTTATATGGATGCATGGCGATGGGATGCAAAGGAAGGGGTTTTGTACGATGGTGTAAAAGATGATCAAGGAGAGTGCTGCGATGTATGTGGGAATAGTTTTAGTTGAGGATGATCAAGGATAAATATTATTTAGTGCCGAAATAAATTCTAGATCAGCAAACAAATATGCAAGCATTCAACAAGCACTCAATCCAGTATCCTAAATAATTCTATATGGTGAATTTTTGATGCAGGGTTTTTGGAAAAAGATTTTTAGGTGTTTTGCGGGAAAATAAATCCGGTTTTAGTATTATTTCGAAAAGTTTAAATTTTTAGTGATTTTTAAAATGATGCAAAAACACGGGTGTTACAGAATCTCGTTGGTTAATCGGGTAATGAATTCAATTGGGTCGATTACCCATCTGGACCGAGATAAAATGCATTTCCAGTCGCGGGCGAAGGGATCAAGATCTCGCTTTTGCAACTCCTTCAAGATTCAAAAGGAAAAAGGAGCGCTCGTAAACGAAATTAAGCCGATTGAAATTGCCGATGTTCAAAATGGAAGAAGCCGTAATGCGGATTTGCTCTTGACTCGCCATTAATCGGAAGATTGGAGAAATGATGCTTGATTTTAGGGTTTGAGAAATCGGTGGCGGCTACAATGCTTGCTCAAGGAAAGGCAAAGCGGGGGTTGAAACAGATTTGAGCAGTGTTGACCTAAAAGGCGGATACCGGAATAAAAAGGGCGATTTAAAGTCTAATTTTGGAATAAAATGAATTTTATCCCAAAATTGGGGGCATGTGTTAACACCAGATTTTGGGCCTAAGAAAGCTCGGGAGACAGCCCAAATCTAGTTTGGTATATTGCCGATCCGAAGTAGGAGAAGATTGGCCGAGAAGGAAACGGCAATCGGTAAAGCCGACGCCATTGGTCAGGGAATCAAAGAATCGGCTAAATCCGGCATGTTGGCTATTTTCCGAAGAGTCAAAAATCGGCAAAGCCTGTCGTCATTGGTCCGAGAATCGACAATCGGCTAAATCCAGTGGTGTTGAGTCGGCTAAGACCGGAAAGAGAGGTGAATCGGTAGATTCCGAAGAAGAGGCGGAACCGACTAAAGCTTGGTGCAGAGGCGGAATCGGGAGTCTTGTATTGACCCATGTGCCACATCACTGAAGAAGGAAACCATGTGGACTCCAAACGGATAAGGGAAAATTGGAGGCCAATTTATCGTCGTTTAGAGATATTTTACGTTATTTTGAGTCGTATCATGTTAGGACTTGTGTCAAGCCCCGGGTATAAATATCAAAGCCCCGGCTATTGTAACTCCCTCTACACATACAATCAATCAATAAACAACCCGGCCCCGTGCCAAATCGAGTCCAGGCGAGTCGTCGAGTTCTTCCAAGTGCCCAAGGGGGCTCCATCGATCCGTTGACCTCCGAGTTGCTCGTAAGTTCCGACATAATTTGTATCTTGTGTTATCAAGGCTGCATTGGCTTGACCAACCTCTTGTAATCTTGATGCAAATTAGTTATCGTTCCATCCGATTTATTCTATAAGGCTGCATTGGCTTGACCAACCTCGTATAGATCTATCTCGTGGAATAGTTATCAGCTCTATTAGGTTTGGCATATCTAGTAGATTCATTAAGTTACCAAGTGTTGTTTATTTGTTAAATTTTTATTATTGTTGCAACACTCTTGCCCGATCTAGATTGATAAGCTTTGGCTTTGAATCTATACTGATTCCGATCGTCTTTATGCTTATATACGCTTATTTTATTATGACGGTTGTTATCTTGTGCACATTGGCCAAAGTTTATCAATCCTGATCGTTACATGTCATGGGTTCAAGGCTTGCTTAGATATGAGCAGATTGGGAGGTTGATTTAGAGAAGTCATCCGGTGGAATAACTTTGCTTTGACTTGATAGTTTGCGCATACTTTAGGTATGTTGAGTTCCAGCTTCATGGACCCCGAATCGGTTAATTAGCCGATACGGTTATGCTTTCACGAGTAATGCATGTATATAGATTTATCTAGCGATAAGTGCGTCTAGCTTTACTGTTAAGTCTGTTGTAAGTCCTTAAGTGGTGGGTAGGCTTAGTTGTATAAGTAAAACGGGTTTAAGAAGATTAGTCATCTGGTGGACTAGTTGGAATAGATCCCTGTTCATTTATCATCTCGATTAGATTTGCATATATGAGTTGCCTCTTTTTATACACTGTATTAGTTAAATCAGCTAATTCTTATGTTGTTTCACATGATTTATTTACATAGCTGATTTATCTTAATGGATCTCGCTTATACCACAACTGTGATAGCCAATTAGACATACCCCTTTAATTGGCTGTTATGAGGACCTGTCAACACTTAATTTTCAATATATATGTTGCTGTCCCCACAGTTCCTAGGATCGGCTATTAGCGCTCAGTTGTTTGCTTTCAGTGAGATTGCTGATCCTACGCATTTTTACCGATTTAGTTCTCAAGAATCGGCTGTTTTACCGATTGCTGTACAATTTGGCTCGCTGAGCCGCATATTCGAACTGTCGGCAACACCCGCATGTTCCGCCTTAAATTACTAACCAACCTCTCTCTTTGTCAATTGCAGGTTAAATTGACTGGCACGTCTCGAAAACCGACCGCCCTTGAAGCTAAGCGTTCCGGCTTGCTGTGTGTTGAGCACAGTGAGCCACTTTTTGTGCCAACAGTCCTCATGGGCCTTCATAGCTTTTAGGAATAAAAAGATATGACCTTTTCTTCTTGATGGTTCTATCATGCCGGACTGACTCGAACGTGATTCTTCTCTCTGGTCCACCCTTGATGTGTTCATGTCTTCCTCCTCGGTGAACCTAAGCAATATCAACATGCACGACTTAGGCACTATAAAGTTCTCATTAATGTTTAATTGAAATTCACAAAGTAGCGCGTTGACCTCTTGTTGTATCTTTTTGGCTCGGCTACGAGTGATCGGTCCATTAAGGACTTTCGTTGATGTAGTGGTCGGAGAGGTAGCTGGAGTGGTCTGCGAAGCAGCTGGTGTGGTCGGTGAGGTAACTGGTGAGGTCGAAGAGGTCAATGAAGTGACCGGAGAGATCGCCGAGGTGGTCGACGAGGTCACCGAGGTGGTCAACGAGGTCACCGGGGTAGCCGACGAGGTCGCCGAGGTTGGCATGGTCATATCATTAGGGCTTGCTAAGTACTCTATGTACTCAATCCTCTCCCCTCTTTTTTAGAAACGCAACTGCAGGAGTATATCCGAGGATAGAGCAATCGAAGACTGCGCCGGGATATGACGACAGGAGGATACCCAAAGACAGAGCCGTTCGACTACGTGAGAGAGCGACGATAGGATCACCACGAGTAGGACATAGGAATGTGCTTAAGGATAGGGTTTACGTCCGCACTCCAAGTAACCTGTAGGAATGGAGCCACGACGACATAGGATTGCTGTGTTAGAACTCTGATGTTTGCTATAAGGCCGGTGGCCAAGCTATGTAGATACGAACTTTGTAACACGTTTTCCCCGTTAGCAATAAAATTATGGTCTTTTTTATATCAATCTTGTTCAATTGTGCGTATCGATATTGATCCAGGGATTGATACATGATTCACAGATAAACCCTAAATAGGGGGCCAACACCTTAAAGCTGGTATAGGCAGGATAGGCTCAAATGCTCAATTAGTGGAGCCCATCTGCACGAAATTGAAGGCCCGTGTAGGAAGGTGGTTTCGATGGCCAGTTTCAATGGGAGTTTTATGTGAGTTTTATTTACATTAAATAGGTTGTCACATAGGCATTTGCGATGACATGACAATGTATTTAAGAAGAGAAAGAAAATAAGTTTCATGTGTTGGCCCGATTATTAACTCTCTCTGAGTCATTAAATTGAATGCTTATGAAACTATAGAATGTAACTCTCCATTGAGAGTGGGTATTTTATCCAAGTTTTATTTCATTTTATATAATATAGCAGTTTTAGAAACAACACCATGACACTCACCATCGAAACTAGCCTAATGTACCACAATTAGCAGCGGTTGAAGTTTGAAGGGCTCGCTCGTCGAGAGCACCTGCTTGCATTCGGAAGAATTACTAGAAACACTAGCGCGGCCTCCACCGAGGATCAGCCACCCTATGGTAATATGGTATGGTCGGATGGATCCAAGTTAATTACTTACGCCCTGTTTAGTTGAGCTGTAGAACTTTTGGAAAAAGCTGCCGTGAGCTGTGGACCATGAAAAAAGCAACCGTGGAAAAAAAAAGGCCGTTTGGTTGGAGCAATTTGTGAAATTGTAGGCTGTGAAAGAAATAACTGTATTGCCCTGAAGGCCTAGGGACTGTTTATATGCAAATTGCTCATAAAAAACTAATTTGTTATCTAATTTGCACGAAAATAACTATTTTGGAAAGGAAAAAAGTCTTTAAAAGTTTTCCATCCATCTTGATTGTAAAGAATAGGTAAAATCGTAGAAGTGTATTTTTTTTTTTTTCTATAGGAAAACGGCAAGATGACATTGGTGTGGCCTCAGCTCTCTGTCCGCTAGCCCGAAGGAAAAAAATATCACACGGAGAGAGAGGAAGGGTCACGGACGAGAGTACGAAGCGTTTGTCGTCCTCAGCTTGTCCGCCATGGCTAGTTGCTGAAGCTCATGGGGAGCTCAGCACCGGCCGGGGAAAAAGGAGTAGAGGCTTGGGGAAGATGGAGGATGGCTTGGAGGTGCTCCCCGTCGACCCAATCGAGCTGCGGTGGCTACACGAAGGAGATCGACGAGGGTGGCTCGTCTCTGCGCAAGAACACAGAAAGCGCACAAACTAGAGAAGGGAAGAAGACGAGCGCGGAGCAGGACGGCCCGGCGGCTTGTGTGGTGGAGTAGGCTGCTCCGGAGCCCGTGCTCGCCGGAGGGGGCCGTTGGGGCCGTGCCCGCGCCAGGGAAAGGCGAGCGCTCGCGCCCGCGCCGGAGTCGCCGCCGGCCTGGAGATGCAGAGGAGGGAGAGGGCCGCTGCCGGAGTGCCGGAGCCAGCGTACGTCCTCCGCCAGCCATTGGGGCCGCGCTGGAGGCGCCGCAGGAGCCCATGCCCGCCGGAGTGAGCAGTGCCCTGGTTTTCCTCGCGACGCGGATGGAAAAGAAAGCAAAACGAACCGGTACCCATCGTAACCAGGGGCAAGTGAGTAAATATTTTACCTAAAAAAACAGCTGAAAGTAAAGAGAAGGGATAATTAGATAAGTACCATTAAAAGATCAAGATTTTAGAAAACTACCACCGAAAGATCCAGCTTTAGAAAAGTACCAATCGAAGGTTGCTCGGTTGTTGATTTCTAGCATTCACGTTAAATCATCGTTCTCTCCGTCAAGCACGAATCGAAGCCGCCAGCACCCCTCCGTCGCGTTGGCCACGCCGTCCCCACCACCGCCGACAGCGCCGCCAGCGCGCCTCCACCACGCGGGGCATCCGCGTGCTCGGCATGCCACCGGCCGCTCCACCGGGCGCCCTCTGCGGGGTAAGAACGTCTCCGCAGCGACGGCCGCCGCACGCTCCAGTCCCTCGGGGGAGGTTGCCCCGCCAGAGCCACAGTCGCCGCTTTGCTCCTCCGCCATGGGCGCGCGAGACCCCACCGCCGCCACGGCCAAGCGCGATGCGACCACTGGCCGCCAACGCCACCGCGTGGCGCGGCGTGCAGCACCAGCCACGCCGCGGGGCATGCGAGCGCGCAGCAGCCGTCGCCACGCCGACGCGGCGGCGTGCGGCGGCTGCGGCCCTCCGGCACTCCCATCGATGGACGGTGGAGGAAGGGAAGATTGGAGGAAGATGGCTGGAGGAGGTTGAAGGAGAAGGCGACATATGGGGCCGAGTTGAAAAAAGAGGAGCAGCTGTGAACCAACGGCAAGTTCATTGAATGCTAGAAATCAACGACAGAGCGATGTTTCAGTGGTAGTTTTCTATAGCTGGATCTTTCGGTGGTAGTTTTTCGAAGTCTCGATTTTTGTGTTTGGTTGGCTTTTGTCTTTTTAAAAACAAAAACCGGTTGAAAAGTCCAACCGAAAGTACCCTTACTTTGGTAAAGCAGATGCCAAGTAAGCATATGCCAAATTAAAATTCATCTCGTACAGTACTATGAATGAGCTAGCTGGCGACCGAGAGTCACTGCACATGCATGCATGAGTGATGGCAACTTTATTTCTCCTTTATTTCATTGCATGCTCATGCGGTGTGTTTGGTATGAGGAATCAACTTGTCGGAGTGATGCCTCATGAGTTCATTCTTCAAATTTGGTGGAATCATCTCATTTCTCATACTAGTACTAATGAGGAATGTGGTGATCATAGATCAACTCTTTCTATTCCACGGACCAAACAAAAAAAAACTAGAGAGTCAGACGTTGATGGACCACGTCATTCCACCAACCAAACACCCCATTATAGTAGTATTTTCTCTGGTGAGCAATTTTATTAATCGTTTCTGCATGCCATGCGTGCCTTTACCAGCGTGCCGCAGCATGCTTGGCGGCAAGCGCGCGCGCTTTAATTAATTTCTCTAAACATAACGCTGTTTCGACTTTACTTTAAATTTCTCTCCATAGACTCCCGCAGCATGCATGCAAAGGCGCCCGGCCGGCCTAAAAAGGAGAGTATGTATGCTAGCTTTCTCTAAGTTCGATCCAATGCTGTTGCTAGTTAGTTGTACACTAATTTTGTGCCCATAAGCTTTCACGTGTGTGCATATATATATATATGCTCGGATATTCATCAACATCACCACGCACACATCGTAACGTACGTACTACGCATCTCAGAGAGGTTACATATATACTGTGCAAACTATATCTATGTCTAGCTATATATATAAGCTGGGGGGGCGCGATAGTATGTAGTAGGAACAACCAGCATATGCCGAGCAGTAGCTAGGCGGACGTACGAGATGAGTGCAAGGTGTACACCGTCGTCATCGTCGAGTCAAGTCATGGCGCAAAAAAAACAAGGTACATACATATGCACTACGTACGTAGTTCCAGAATATAATGTTATCCCATGTATATTGGTCATGCACATATTACACATTTTTATTTGTATAATATGCACTACATATATACCTGTTAGCATATATTCTTGTTTATTTACTATCCATTCTACTGTTACTAGTGCATGCATTGAGGTTTGTTTGGACAAACAAGTTCTCCATGTGCTTGCACACCACCCAGCCCACGTTGCTGGTTCGTCTGTGTGCAATGCAACAACACAAACACAGGAAAACCTTTTCTTCATGTGGAGTTAGTCTTTTTGTTTGCACGCACTCGCTGGTATCCATGCACCACAATTCATGTATTTGGAGTCGATTGAGGTGGAACTTAGTTCAATTTGTACCCCAATCCACTCCAACACACGTATAATTTGAGGGGATACGAGTGGGCTTGTTTGGATGTGCATGTATTTATCTTAACCCATATGTGTTGGCAATAAAAAAAAATCATATGTGTTGAAGTGGATTGGAGTGGAATTAAATTAAGTTCCACTCCAACACATGTGGTTTGACGTAGATATATATGCATCCAAACAAGGCCTTAAGTAGATCGTAAGAAATTATTAGGTGTGGGTGGGTGGAGTAAATTTATCGAAATAAGCCATCTCGGGCAATATATATTTATGCTCTCTAGGATAATTATTTAGTTAAATCGGGTTTTTCACTCAACGGCAAGCACATTATTATTACTCTACTACTACAACAAGCACGGACCATCTCTTCAAATGATCTTTGTTAATGTGTCCCTCGCGCTTTTAGTAATTCTAATAAAACCAAAAGAAAAGGGAGCAGTGTGCCTCCTAGGATTACTTACAACCACCCATATCTCTAGCCTCATGTGACACACCATTACCGTTACACTACACACACTCACCAGTGAGTAACTATAGGATGATATTTTCTTGTGGTAACATTTCTTAATCTTGTGTGTTGAATATTTTAACAGTGAAATGATCTCAAACAAAAAAAAAAAAAAACTATCAATTACAAAGTTTCAGGTCATGTCGAGCACTACAAACTTTGTTATAGGATGTGGCTACATCCGAGATTGTTTAAAAATTAATTTGAATATAAAAAAATATGAAACTTAAAACGAATATTGAAGACTCTAAATGACTACAAATAAAAAAACTTGTCAAGTACAAAATTTTAGATCGCTTCGACCATTGCAAATTTAGTGTTAACCATGTCAATATTCAAGATCATTTGAAATTTTGAATTTCAAAATCTAAGAAATTCAAACACATATTTGGGATACTAATAAACTTCAAATCAAAAACTTGTTAACTACAAAGTTGTAGATCACAATGAGAACTAAAACTTGGTGTAAATCATGTCAACATTAGATATCATTCAAAAATTCTTACATTAAATTTTAAATTCCAAAAAATCAAAATGATTTTTTTACTATAAACTGCTTCTATAAAAAAATTGTCAACAATAAAGTTGTAGGTTGCGTCAATCTCTATAATTTTGGTATAAAGTTTGTTTTCATCTAACTTTCTATGAAGAAAGTGAAAAAAACTATTAATCGATTTCTAGAGGCTCTTAAAATGCCCATAGTTAATTACTATTTCCGGAAGGATCTCTTTAGTCCCTAAAATGCTCACATCTATAAAAAAATGATTATTAACAGAGGTGAGTGTTTGGCTGACCTGTCTGGACATTTTACAAAGGTGCCTCCTAAAAGCCCGTTTTTGTTAATTAGGAATCTATCTTCTAAGACCGGTTTTGTATTAGTGGCTGTGGAATCCACGTGTACAATTAAATTAAAATAGATGTGATAGGTAGCGACCAGTAACATCACATATATATTTCTATGTCAACCGTGGTTAAAAAGTCAAGAAGATATGACAAATAACTGAAAATAAAATTGTTCTTGCTATTATATTGGGCAACCTATCGCCTAATGTTTTTTTGTAACATGTATCTGTGCATATTTTTAGCATACCGAATTGAAGGCTGTGTTTTAATGAACCAATTACGATGATCCATTAAATACATTATGCACGATTTTCACACTTTAGTTTGTAAATCGTTATATTGCTCTCAAACCTAAAGGGGTAATCTTGCTGATGTGGAAATATGGTGGGCATGGCCCATGCATGTGTCTAAACATAAGTTTTGTGGCCATAATAAACAAGTCTACACCTCTAGGAAATTAAAACTAAGCAGATATCATGAAAACTTTTCTTTGTGTGCGTCTCTCTTGATATTCATGTATTTTTCTTATGTCGCATCCAAAAGGCACAATAGATTTTTTTTTCCATATTTTGAATTCCTATATAATTATTAGTTCCTTTTTTTTGAGACGAAAGAAGAATTATATTAGATAATAGTTGGGTACATCAACACGTTACAAGCACTCTGGAATACACTACATATGTCCATAAACTGATTTTCATCTAAATTGTACCCACACTGTGAATAGCTCAAAATCTCAAAACCAAACCTGTGTGACGTTTCGTATAGATGACCGCACAGGCAAACACTCAGCAAAAGGCCCGAGAACAAATGCCCAACGAATGATGGCCAAATTCCTATAGGCAGAATTGAGAAACTTCTTGTTTCTTGTGTTTTCCTTCTTCCTTCTGCCACCAAAGAATCAAGAAGAATGATCTTAAACTTATTTTCCCTAGTCCTTAATCGTGGCCTTGGCGATCTAACTACAACAAAACCGAGAAGAGATTGAAGAAAATTATTCCATGGCGACGGCATCATCTCCGCCTTATTGTCGCTGTCCTGAAAGAAAAGTCTCAATGTCGTCATGCAGGTGAAGTTGCGGACGCCGTAATTGTTGCTCTCATCTTCAACAGAGCCGCCATGGAGAAAATGATTCCACCCCTGCCCCCTCGCCGTCACGGAGAGGAGGAGGAGGAGATAAATTCCCAATACCAAGAAATTTGGTATGGTGAGACTTTAACCCTAAGAACTCAATCCACTAGAAAACTTATTAAAAACGATAGATCACCACTCCCTCCAGCCTCTAGCGAATGCCGAAAGGGAAGGGAGGGGCGACCAGCGGTAGTGGAATGTGGGGGCGGCAGCGGCGGCAGCGGCGCTTAGGTCGAGTCGCGAGAGAGGGGCGAGTTGCATTTTATATAATTATTACTTCCATGCAACTTTAATCCTACGTTTTCCTATTTGCGTGTTCTGAGAATCACACGTTTCAAAGAGGCCCCTTGAGTAATTGTGTACTCGAAACCCAACATCCCCTCTCTATCAAATGTAGGAGATCCATCACCCTCTCCTTTATCCATTTTAAAAGGTATTGGCAATTTGTTGGAGCAGGAAAAAAATAAAGTACACTACTAAAAACAGATCGAAGACCAAATAAAATTTGTTGGAGATGCTCTAAGGACACCTCCAATGTGTGTATATATATATATATATATATATATATATATATATATATATATATATATAGGTGACTGATGAGTTAGATCTGTCCATATTATTTTATATTTTAGTAGAAGAGAAAAAAATCTATTTTTGATCAAGAGTTAGTCTTATGCACATACTCCAAAATCATATGAGATTGTTATATGGTGTTATTCATATTGTGAGCTATGTGAGCAGAGGAGACCACCGCTGACACCACGCCGACAAGAAGCCCACCCCACCCACCACCAACGAAACCAAGGAGAATAGGATCACCAATGCATCCTACCATATGTGAGCAGAGCTAGATAAACTAGCAGGACTTTATTAGTAAACTAGAAGGAGAAGGAGTGGTAGAGGGGTAGGGGCCGACCCATCTTCCCTCGCCGTTGGTGGGCTTGCCGCCTGAGCTAAGGGAGGCGGCAAGAATATAGGTGGGTCTAGCCTAGGAGATGGGACGCGAGCGAGATGTCGCGGGGAGGTAGAGGCTCATCGCAGGGGACTTCTCGATCGCCTGGAGGCTGGAGTTTTGTCGCTGTTGGCTCCGGCTACATTGGCACCGTCTCCGAAGAAGCACTCACTGCCTTGGTTTTTTGGGTATAAAAATGACTAGTTGATGATGTTACCAGCGAGAACTTTTCGAAGAGAATACACAAAATTATTCTGTACCAGCTAGCTGCATGCATTTGAACTTGATGACGAATAAAATATTGCAAGGCAAGGCAAGGCAAGATTTGGTAAGACCTGGAATTTAGCTGGGTTATTATATACCTACTAACAATGAATGACGACACATGTGGATGTAGGCCAAGTTGTCATAGAGATGCCATCGCACCGACAACAACCTGCCGACGACGCATCACCATTCCCTACTATCAAGAGGGTTCCGGTGAAATCGCGTGCCATCGAGGGAGACAGATACGAGCCATGCCATGTGTCGATCGGCCCGTACTACCACCGAGGTTCCTCCTGCAGCACGGTGGACAAGGAGAAATTCCTCCGCAAGTCATCTCTTACAGATCTATTTCCTATGGTATTTGCTCGATCGCTCTGTCAAAAAAAAAAAAAAAAACACTTGTCATTTTATTAGGATATAAAATTGACCACTCTCTGTACCATCGTACGATGTTATTTTATTTTAGGATTGAAAATTTATTATCCAACAAATAAAACCTGTTATTGCATGTGTAGTTTTTGGACTGCTACTATGTACTAGTAGTGGGTAGTACATGTAAATACATGTAAATAAACATGTAGTACAACCGTGCATCTTTTCTACCATTCTACGACAGCTAAAGGCTTTCTACGGAGGTCAGATACATGCATGTCTAATTAATAAAACATATATAGCGCTAGTCGATCGATCGGTGCTCATTTGAGTTCAGTGCTTAATAATCTGCTTGGAAATTATTTCTTTTTCCTAGAATCATGGTGAGTCTTCTAGGACCAAAGCAGCACAAGATTCGAAAGAACTTCCCGAGGTACGGCATATGTTGATCACTCTGTGTCCCATCGTTATTTTATTTTAGGATTGAAAGTTTTTAATCCAACAAATTAAAACCTGCCACTGAATGTAGTTTATGACAGCTACAAATATACTAGTGGGTAGTACACATGTATATGAACACAACCGTGCATCTTTCTAGACAGCTCAAATCCTTCTATGGCCGGTCTCAGTAAAGAGTTTCATGACACTGTTAGCAAGACTGTCACATTGTCACGTCAACTTTTGTGTTGGTAATATCTCTCTTTTCATAATTGACTTACAAGTCATCAAATCTGCTGATGTCACTTTACCATAGCCCAAAATTAATGTCACATAGGGGTCACTTAAAAATACCAAAATAGCGTTGGAACGTTGGACATTAAAGATTAGTAATATTCAGTCAGTCGTTATAGCTCGTTTTTGCAAAAGACTATTGGTCGTTATTTTGATTTCGCTTCACCGTTCGATGGTCTGTCGCTTCATGAGTAAGCATTGTCTGATTGTCTGACAGGCTAATGTTGATTATATGGTTAACATATAAACAAATGATATTATATGGTCAATCTTTTGTATGGTTTGCATTAGACAGTTGGGCGCTATAAATACATGTCATCTGACTGTCGTTATATATGTACTACATAGCGTCCAATGGGCCGTCGGTCTTTATAAATGGTCGGTCGTTATAGGTTTTATACCGATATCACTATCGACGACACATAGCAATCAAGGGTCGGTATAGATATATGACGACCAACCATATGTCGCTCAAACAGCTTAACAACTCATAGGGAGATGCTATAACGATGAGCTATGGCACAGTGTGTTACAGTATTAAAAGCAAATGAAACTCAAATAAAACCCTTGCTGTGAGACTGGCATACGGGAGATCGGATGCATGCATGTTTAATTAATGAAGGGTATATAGTGCAAGTCAATCGGTTGTCATCTGAGTTCCACGCTAATATTCTGCTTGGAAATTATTACTTTTTCCTAGAATGGTGAGTCTTCTGGGGCGAAAGGAGAAGATTTGAAAGCAGCTTTGGATACAGAAATTACGAAACGGTTGGCAAAAATTGCTGCTAATAAACTTCCCGAGGTACGTCCCATCGTTATTTTATTTTAGGATTGAAATTTATTATCCAACAAATTAAAACATGCTAGTGCATGTAGTTTATGGGTTTATGGACAGCTACATATACTAGTGGGTAGTACATGCATATAAACATGTACAACCGTGCGTCTTTGGTCTTTCTTTCTACAACAGCTAAAAGCTTTGCACGGGAGACCAGATACATGCGTGTTTAACTAAGAGCATCTCCAAAAGATTAGCCAAAAAGACTACCCAAATTTACTGATGTAGCTACTCTCAAAAAATAGATTTGACAAACAAATACTAGAGTGCTCCAGCAGATTGTGTAAAACCAAGAGGCTCCATGGCTAGTGAGGTTGGCTATCCAAAAGTAAAGAGCGAATGAGATGGGATAGAGGGCTACTAAATTTGGAAAGTCATTTACAGAGTCTGTTGGTGACATTTTTCCTTTAATAATAGCCAACTTTATCTTTAGAAAACAATTTGGCTAATCTCATGAAGATGCATAGGAAGAGTATGCTCTTAGCCAGGCCATCTGGTGCAACCAGCTTTACTATGCTCAGTCGCTTCGCCCGCGCCTAATCAAGCGAGAATATCACGGGCTGATCAGAAGGCGGTAAGTGAGCCGAGAGGGGAGCTACTGTTATGCGGGCCCAAAAACGCCGGATGACCTGATTCTGCATGAACCCATGCCGGACGGCGTCCATTCGCAGACCAAACACACGCGCAAGTAACCGCCGACGCATGATATCTGACAGACCTACTAATCAAGACATGTGAGTGCCGCGTATATGCATGTTACGAGAATACATGAACTTTGGTTTTGTTGACACGTGCATCCAAGTGTAGAATGGGCTACGATAATTGACGAATGGACTAGGATTGGCTCTGTACTTTGCAGCAAATAAACAAATAGTTCATTTTGGTGTTACAAAAACAAGAGTACATTTTAGTAGAACCAATTCGTGTACATTATCGTCATAGATATTCAAGATAGAGCATGCATAAACTAGTCTTCTCTGTGTGCTGTGTAGGCTTTGTTTTTAGAACAAAAAAGTAATCTTGCAGTCCTTTAGGTAACGAAATGCATATTCAATGTGGTAAATTCAAAGCCATTTACTATAAAATGGTGCAAAATTTCTTGTAATCCAATGTCCTTGCACTTACCATGATCGAGCATTCAACTTAATTTACTAGGAAGGCCGTGGAGAAGTACTAGCTAGATTAGAGTTACCACAATGGCATATTCAATTAACTATATCATCTCTGAGGAAATACCACAATGTCATTTGCCACACGCAAGGCGCCACACAATATAAGCCAACTTATTTAATCTACTACAAATCTATGAAGAAATCCCACAAGCCACAATATAATGCCATTTACCACAACGAGTTACCGTAATGGTGTCTTACTTTTACAAAAATACCTCTAAAGGAATATCGCAATATCATTTATACGAGTGAGTTACCATAGCTGCATATTCAATTTACTAAAATCTATGAAGAAATACCACAATGCCATTTACCACAACATCAGTTACCACAGTGGCATATCCATTTTACTACAATGGCATCATCAAGTTACCACAACGAAATTTATCATAGCTTTTCTGTCCATGCGGAGAGCCCAAGAGACAATGACCTTTGTTCTATCACTGGTTGCAAGCCCTTTGCTCAACATTCTGCTGACGAAGACGACGTGCTAACCATCTCACCCGATGAACTGAAAATGCCACGAGGAAGTGAGAACTCACCAAGAGAAAAATAAATTACTGGTTTTAATCTGCACTCCGCAAGTAAAAAAAAAGTGTGACTAAAGACTAACTTGCGCCACAGCTTAGGTGGCCCAATCTAGTGGCAGTAATATTCAAAGGTTGAAAGAATATAGCTTCAATCTAGAGAATGACCTATTAAAACAAGGCAACGTATCAGGTGCAAACCAACCCCTCCATGCAAACCATGCAAACTTCTAATCTGGGTCATAGGATGCTAATCCAAGGGACACGAGGGGATTAGATAATTTTACACTTAACCGCCCGCCCCTAATCACACTTTTGCAAATCCCTCCCTCTCACCTCCCCCGTGGTTATCACCTCGCGGCCCCTTGGATCTACATCCCGTGGCCCAGATTAGAAGTTTGCATGGTTGCACGGAGGGGTTGGTTTGCACTAGATATGTTCCCAAAAACATTCCAATCTATAAGTCTGTTAACATCAACAGTTGGCAATTAACTCTTTTGGTGGCCGTCATGCACCCAAATTTTCAACATGCATTGCAAAATCAATAAGCTGAAATCTCCTGCCGCCTGATTCCAATCCTAGAAGCCAGCAGTTCAAGTGAATGAAAACAAAACTGAACTAACTAAAAAATAACATGGTGACCAGAATCATGAGCGTATTGTTTTTAGCAGTATCGCTACAATGATCGACAACGGAGAAGATGTAACGCCCCAGCTAGCTTTTTACTAATCGGGAAATTATTAAAAAAATTTCGGCAGCACTTCCACTAAAAACAAGACATCCGGGACAATTAATCATAGCTCATAAACAACCATTTATCATATAAAGATCATAAGCATCACATCACAGCCCAGCCCAAATAAAATAAAAGAACCATCCCAAATGCAACCACTATTAGATGCAATCAACCTTTAAGTGACATTTAACTAAGTTATTATAGGTGCAAAACTTAGTTTTAAAGAGTGAAGTATGAGTAGACTAAATGCTCGTGCTCATGAAGGCGCTACTCCCAATTATTCCCATGCATGTCGCGGTCATTCGGTACCTAAAAACCAAATATACACAAGAGTGAGTAAACACTCAGCAAGTACAATTAGAACCAAAAGTACAATTCCGGAACAAATTACTGGAACACCAAATAAGCAGTAGTTTCTGTCTGAAACGGACAACACCTGAATACTCCTTAGCATTTACCAGTAAAACTGAGCAAGTGGGGCCAACACTTACTTATAGGAACTTGAATATAAGAACCAAATTGCACCTCTCGATAAACCAGCACCAGAATTGAATGTAAATGAAAACTTGAAACTTGGATATAAAATCCGAAACTTGAATATGAAACATGAAAGGTGTAGCACATGAAACATTTGAATCAAAGGAAAACTCAAACAGAGGCACAAAGGCCAAACAAAGGTTCGTCTTGCACTTGCCTTAGCGCTGCAACGAAGCGCTCTGAGAAGTGGATTGGGTCCCGCTTCCTAATTCACCACCACCTATACAGTCATGGTTCACACACTCAAAAACAGCTTGAAGGAAGATTGAGCTGAAAGCAACTCAAATATACATTAACTTATACTAAGTGGACGATACAGCATAGCCTCTCAAACTTAGCCTCCAGAACATGCAGAGTTGCGCTAACACTAGCATTTCAAGAGTTACTTCATAGCTAACTCAATTCAAAAACCACAAGCCTGAATTCTTCCCAACGTACTAATTGGCTTCTAAAAGAATTAATCTAGAGATAATATGCTTCTATTTCTTTGTCATTACCATCATTGTTTAGGTTCTGCAGATCGGCAAGATCTACTGAGTCTCAGCCCAAAGACAATTGTTACGAAATCCAATTTATGCACATCCCCCAAATAAATTAAGTTCCTTAATCTAACCTTGCCTATAGGAACGACTAGCACCCAGATCATGTGCTATTCAGGAATAAAATATTCAACCTCCCATCCACTAGTAAAAAGCCTACGTAAGACAGTAATCTCCAGGCCAATTAAACTGATGCATCTTGAATCAGCCCGTACCAGATTAGAGCAGCCAGCAGCAGCGACCTTGACTCCCTGGGCCGATTCCAGGATCCTTTGCTCCTGGACGTGGACAGCAGCAGACCTGCAGCAGCCCCACCGTTCAAGCAAAAGCATACGAACAGCCGCAGCAACCAATACGCCTTAGCAGCAACTAGCAGGTAGGGACATAGAGATGCCGTACACACCTAAACCCCAGCAGGGGCTAAGCCTCAGGCTTGGGACAGCACCACCTGCAGCAGCTAGTAGCAGCAGCAGCAGCTGCGCCAAAGATGGGGTGGCCAAGGAGGGAGCGGCACAGATGGGGGAACAGAGGCGGCCGCGTGAGGGAAAGAAAGGATGGGAAGGGTGGCGGCGCTGGAAGAAGGAGCCGGCCGGAAGGGAAAAGAACTCGGCATTTTTTTTCCCCTTGAACGAGAAGGAAAAGGAATTCCCTGAGCCACATCCGACGGTCCCAATTTACGGCTCCGTTAAAATTCATACGAGGACCAAATGGAACAAGTTAGTAGTCAAATAAATTCGTTTCGACGAGATCTACGCAATCACGGTCTCTGATCGTCCATACGACTTATATGATTCAAAAAGTCAAATTTTTCGTCCTATCTTTAGTCCACCCGTCAACCTAAATATTATTTTATTATTTTTTTAACAAAAATCAGGGTATTACAGAAGAAGTACCCAATAAGCTCACAGCCTCCAGCCCACTGTATAATTTTTCGGTCAAAAATAAATGTAACACAAAAGGGGGTTTTCGTAATTCCTGAATATGATTATGGTAAACAAAGTGCACATGCTAAATAATCATAATCCAAATCACTCCCATTCAACACGCACGGTTAATACTCCAAATGGGAAAACACATAAAAAGTGCATGTACAGTGAAGCAAAATTATCCAAATCCAAAGGAAATCGGCTCTAGGTTAAACGAGGGAGAGTCAGAATGGCACAGCTGCTCACCTCAATGTCGTGTCTCCTCTAGAGGAATTGCCCGTGGAAGGAAGCAAAACGAATCAATCTGCTAAAGAAAATGTCAGATTAGATTGGGATTGGGAACATATTAATCCACGAAATATCAAATGAATAGGAGCACGGATTTTTAGGGACTCACGCCCGTCTTAAATTGGAACGACGCCGATCCCGTGTCTACCCACCTCGTTCCCATATAATCCCACTGTGCCTAACGATAGAGTATAATGAACACGGCAGTAGAGGAAGGATTTGAGCCGGGGGCAGGGGTGGGGGACAAGGGAGAGGGCAGTGAATGAGGAGCTAACCACCGGAATTCTAGAAAGCTCAAGCGGTGTGGTGAATGAGGATCGAGAAGCCGTGAGGGAAGAGAGACATGTGGTCGGACCGGACCACTCTAGAGCGACGTATGTAGCGACCCAGCTACAGATAAACAGGTGAAAGGGCATGTAACCTAGCGGTGACTTCGTCAATCCAATCTCTCTCACCCAGTCTTCGAAGAAGCTTATAGGGGTAGGGGTTTTGTGTGTGTGTTTATAGGGGTGAGTGTGCATATGTTGTGATATTTTTTATTAGGATTAATTAGGATTCAAAATTTATAATAACAAAAACTAAAAACAGTCGTTATATTGCATAAAGTTTTTGGAGAGCTACGTATACTAGTGGGTTGGTAGTACATGTGTGTGTCTATGCATGCATATATATATATATATATATATATATATATATATATATAGGAAAATACTTTCTACTCCCAGGGGAGTAGTTACTCCCATGTGTAGATCTCTAGATTTAGGGTGTATATATGACCGAACTAAGTGTATGTGGATGAAGTATATGATCATACTAGACCATCTAGGGTGATATTTATGTTAAGTATGCGTGCATACTTAGAGTATATGGTTATACTTATTTTTTATATACTACAAGTAGTGGCATTTTTGGTAATATATTAAAAAAATAGGTTCCTTCAAAAAATTTTCACGTCATAAGATATGGGATATCTTAATATGAGTATCTAAATATACTCAAACTCATAAACAAGTATGAACACATACACAACATGGTTTATTGAAGGTGAGAGTAACTACTCCCGGGAGTATAAAACACTCGCCTCTATATATATATATATATATATATATATATATATATATATATCTCTCTGTCCCTAAATGTTTGTCTCTAGAAAACCGTGTTTCCCTCACGCACACGCTTCCCGGCGACATACATAGAGGGACGGAGGGAGTATACCCTATAGCTAGCTACAAAATAACTTATTCTGTGGGCACCTTGAGTTACGATAATTACTATGCTAATTATAATAACTCCTTACTATATGATTTACTATAATGTTATGATAAATATCCCCATATGTTATAGTAACTTAACTATCGTAAATATGTATTGATATTATCGCAAATTAGTATATAAAATTATCGTAAATAGAGGTGGCTATATAATAACTTATATATCTCCACACAACCATGCATGCATATTTTTATTTGTACGTACAAGAGCTTTCTACAGGAGATCGATCGATATACGTATCTAATCTAACTAATATAAATATATAGGGGTGGTTATTTTGAGTTGGTTGCACATTATAATCTGCTTGCCTGAAATAATTTTTTTCTTCTAGAATGATGATCGAGTCTTTTGGAACGTAGGGATTGGTTACGGAGGAATTTAACAATCATCGGTTACTAATAAATAGTACCTCCCCGAGGTACTACGACTACGAGGACCACAGCTGCAACGGTACTCTGCTGGTGGATTTTGCAAAGATGCTGTTACTTGATGGTTGCTACCTGATCGTCGCTATATTCCACAAGACGACCGAGTATCCCCAAGGCAGTACCAGCAGGGACCTGATGGTGCGGGACACCTGGTACATATTGGAGAATCAGATTCCTTTCTTCGTGCTTGAGCACATCTACGCTCGGGTAATGACCGGAAATGCTCGCGAGGTGTTCACCAGATATGCATATGACCTGTTGCATGCCCAGCGGATGTGCATCCCCAGAGACCCTAATAAGAACCTGGAGCTACCTAAGACTATACACCATCTCCTGCACCTGCTGCACAAATTGTTGGAGCCACATAAGAAACTGCGTGACAAATGGGAACCTGCCTCCGAACCCAACAAGACCACCTACAACAGCAAAGCACGACGCCAGTGGCACCGGGCCACGAACTACCGGAAGTACGCCAACATCGAGTTCAAGGGAAGACAGATTGGGGAGGACAAGGTCGATGATGTGCGCTCTGTGCTCGACGTGCGCATCGAGGGTCGACACGGAAGAGACGTCGTAATCCCCTGCCTCCGCGTCGAGGGGCACACCTGGACAATCCTGCTCAACCTGATTGCGCTGGAGGGGCAGCACCCATCGCTGGGCACCCACGTCACGGCTTACTGTCTCTTCATGTCGCAGATAGCGTGCACAAAAGAGGACGTGGAGCTCCTGGAGGCCAAAGGTGTCATCGACAGGCACCTGCGCACGCCGGAGATCGTCGCGGAGGGCTTCTCCAAGCTCTGCGACGCTGCCATCTTGGACAGGGCCGACATCCAAGGAAACTATCTGAAGCCCCTCTGGCACCATCTGGACAGACGCTACATGAGTCGATGGGAAAACGTTCGAGCATTGTTGTGCCTGAATTACTTCAATTGGAGGGAGGCAACGGTTCTGTTCGGCGTTGTCTCGGCCTTCATTCTTCTTGTCTTTGGAGGGCTAAGTGCAGTATATCAAGTTCTCTCGTATTATCGCCCACCAAGCGGGCACTAACGACTCATTAGTTTCCACTTCCCAATATCATAGTATCGTGCGCCTTTTATTTTTATTTATTATTCTGCCTAAGATGTTATAAGTAAGGGGTACTGGTGGGTTATTACACCTGCCACTTTATTTCGACGACAATATGCTGTGATTTTGTGCAACTTTTATTTTATCCTAAGATGTACTCCTTAATAAGTAAGGGGTGTTAGTGTGTGTTATTACCCCAGCCACTTTCGATTTCGACATCAAAATATTGTAATTTCATGCACCTTTTATTTTTTTCAAACATTTACTCCGATCCCTCGGGTTTCTAAAACGAAGTCGCTCGAGGGTGTGAGAAGCAAAATGACTCAAAACAAGAAGTTTTGCTATTATGTGTCAATGTTGCATTCGACGACTAATAACGTGTTTGGTTTTACCGGTCTGACCCATGCGGCATGGTTGGCTCCGCATGGACTCGTCCGATGATTTTTTTTTAGGGAGAATCGATCGGTCTTGCATGTTGGCCTACAATTATTGCTACGTCGAGTGAGTTGATGACGGAGAGGTTATGCCGTTATTTAAATCAAACAGCCATGTAGGTGCGGATGTAGGTTCGGATCATTCCGGGACTGATAGGTGCTGCAAACCAAATGCACTGTAAAATGTCCCTGTATGCAAGCACGCAATAATGTTCTGCTTGCTTCGTATCCTACGCACACGTGCTGACGTGCTGTTGAAGTCGCGCGCCGTGCATGCATGCATATGTAGCTGCCGCCCCTCCATTATCAGTGAGGTTCGAACGGATCGATACAGCTATGATAACAATAACGAACTAAAACCAAGAAGTTTATGTTTCGACAATTTCATGATATACGTTTTAACTAACTAGATCTAATCTAAAAGCTTTACCAGTGAGGTTCGAGCGGATCGATGCAGCTATCGTAAAACTATAAATTAGACTTCATTAATTAACTAATATATTCATAATTAATTCATAACTTTGATGCCATGTTTGGTAAGAGCCGAGATAAAACATCCGATTAAGCAGAATAAGTTGCCAGATCTAAGGTCTAATCGTGATAAAACCATAAGGCGACCAATTAATGTGATATGAGGCCGATTTAACTCGGTCTTAACCGAATAGTTGTGATATTATTATAACTAATAGAACGCCAATTATAATACGATCGATAACCGGATGAGTTAACCAAAAAACAGCAAGAAAAAACTTACTAATTTTTAATTTAACTTGATAACTGATGATTTGTATTAAACAAAAGATTATTTAACACAAAATCGATAACTTGTGATTAGATCTAAATTAAGCAGTGAGGGTTACGGAGATACAGCTATACTCAACTTAGATACAAATCGATAACTAATTTATATCTAATCTCGCAGTGGGGTCGAACGGATCAATACAGCCGTACAAGAAAAGATATAAGTCGTGACGGTACTCACAAGCAAGCCGGAGGTCAATGGATGATGCAGCCCTACTTGCTGAAGAGCTCGTCGAGATCAACAGTACTACTACTCCTAAGGGTTGGCATGAAAGCCGGTTTGTTTGATTAAATATGTGTTGGTCCCCTTTTACAATAACTAGGGCTCAATATTTATAGCCCAGACCTAGATATGAGTCCTAGTCGAATACAACTTTATTACAATTCCTTAGAATAAAGAAAAATTTCCTAAATGGCTCTAATCCATTCCTTTCTGCAGAGCCCGACGTGTCTTTTCTTCGCGTCACACACGACTTGCTGACATCATAAAAATAGCCGATTCTGATCTTAGATCCAAATCAGCTGATGCCGATTAATTCCACCAAATCGACTTCTCTGGAGATTTCGAACTCCCACGTTACTCTTCCCAAAATTTTGTGTAAATGTCACGCAACCAAAATTATAAGTGTCTAAGTACGAAAATCCAATCACGAGAATGATCAAATCCGACTTGACTCCATATAACTCTGCCCATGAACTGAAATCACCACTGATTTCAAACCGAACAACCAGGACCATAATCATATAGCGATGTACAACAATTGCAAAAACCATTCACAAAGAAGTAAGGGAGAATATATTACATAACGGAGTACTGAAATCATTACAAGTTCAGTTGGTAGCAGCGGAAATCAAAGTAGTTTAAACAGAGTCTTAAACAGAGTTACATAAGCCAGTCCAGGATCATATCTCACAACTGCAGGAGGTATGGAATACAAGGACCATGCCCTCAGGTCTAATCTTCATCCCCAGCAGGGAGAAGGTAGTACTTGCAACACCTAGTGTAGAACACATCATCTGCAACAGGTGGGAAATAAACCCTGAGTACGAGAAGGTACTCAGCTAGACTTAAACATCATAAACAAAAAATAAAGGATTCCAAGGACTATGCATGGCTTTATAAAGTGGGGCTAGCTTATTTCTTTACACAAAAGCCAATAAACCGGCTGACAGCCGGGGCCCGCGTGTCAGTGACTCAAAGCAGGGGCGGAGCTAGGGCGGCGGCTTTCTCGCCGCCGACGAGGTCTCCGGTGACGCTGTTGGTACCTACAGCTTCGTCTTGACGAGGTGGACCTAATAGTACCCCAAACTCGAGCGGAAAAGGGCGGGAGCGGACTCGCCGGTGACGATGGCGGCGCGGCGGCAATTGCGCGACGGCAGCATTGGCCGTTCTGGCCAACTCCAGCCATGGCAAAGGTGAGGATGTGGCTACGCAGCGCATGCGAGACCTAGTGACACGAATCGAGGCGGATTTGAGCGATTAGGCTTTGGTGAAGCTCACCCGCTGCATGGCGGCTCGGGCGGGTGAGCACGCCGACGGCGAGGGCGTGGTTTGCCCTAATGGCTTAACCGCTTGTCGATTCGCCCTAGGCCAAGAACCTAGGGGAACCCCGGGACCCCTGTAACGCTAGTTAGACTTGGAAGAAAGGCGGCTCGAGCGGGCGGCAAGGTTGCCCATGGCGGCGCCATGGCGGCTCCGAGCCTCGGCAGCTGACTAAAACCGCAAAATGTGGTCTCACCTTCGGTCATCGAGTAGCATGGCTAGGTCACGGAGGTGGAGGAGTCCATGGTGGTGCTATGGGTGCGCCAAATCGGATGGCGGTGCAAGGGCAATGCGGTGGCGGCGGCGGAAATGGTGCGCCGGGCGGTGTCAGCCACCCTTTGCGGTGGGAAGAGAGGAAGGGAAGAGGGTGAGGGTGAGGGAGAGAGTGAGGGCAAGCGCTGGGCAGGTGAGAGCACATGCCTCCACCTCGCCGATGGGATGGTCGCTCGTGGTAGCCGGCGCACGCGGGCCGGGCGCAGTGTTCGCCACACGATGGCGGGCTATGGGGGCAGGGACCTGTCAGCCCCGGCCCTCGCCGATAGGGGTAGACCCCTAACTACATCATTTGCCACTAATCTAAGCCTAATTAGCCAAAGGTAATTAAAGAGAAAATATTAAGCATAAAAGTTACACATTTCATATTAAGACACTTTGCTATGAAAACTGCCTAGATTTTGAATTTCAAAACGAAATAGTAAGATCATTTCAAACTTAACAAAAATCAGGATTTAATTTAAATTTCCAAAAGTGACCTTACTGTTTTGACTTAATACTCCATTTTCTAGACATTTTCATGAGTTGTACCTTTAATAAAGTTTGTAGCTTAACAAATTTAGAACACTTTTTATTTAGCACTCACCAACAGAAAATAAAGTTATCACACACTTTTGAAAAGCACCAACAAATCACTTTTAAGGGACAAACAAGCCAAACCTCCTTAAACAATCATGTCTAGGGTCAAAGGCATAAATGAACATTGTTGCAAAACATCTTTAAAACATTGTTAAGCTATCCTAGAGATCATACAAGGTCATGGCATTACAAGATAAACATTATACAAGCATACCTCCTATAATTAGGAATTATATAAAACATATAAACAACCAAATGCATGATGATGCTTATGACATGGTAATGCTATGCCCATGAGATTGAATTCAATGCAACGATGAGCCAAACACCAGGGGGTGTTACATGTAAACACATACCCCGAATTTTGGGATAAAAGATTTTATTCCAAAATTTCCAATCAGATCCTTTTCCGTACTCGGGATGCATATGATCCCTTCAAGCCGAATTCTATATAATACCTGAACAGTAGCATTTTAACTTATTCGGCTCTCATTCCCTTTCCTTTCTCTCGAGCAAAACCACAGATAGCCACCGCCGCCACTAACGAACTCCAAACCCTATCAACGATTGTTGAGTCTACCATCTAGAATCAAGACCTTCTTTTCTCGCGAATGGCGAAAAGCGACCATGTGTCGGAGGTATGCCCCTTATTTCATATTCTTGAGTGCTCGCACCATTTTCGTCCACCCTTTGAACAATTTTCTTTGATTTCTTAGGAACCGAGAAACAAAATCTTGATTCACTCTTGATATCGTCCCCAATGTGTATTATCTTGGCCCCATGGGTAATCGACCCAGTCAATTTTATCAACCCGTAAAACCAATCGAATCCCAAAAAAAAAAATATAATGAACCCAAGCTCCTGGACTGAAAAAATGCCTTTCAGAAATTGGCCCAAAATGCCCAAGGTTGGGGAAATTGGTTTCACAGTGTGTCAGAGAAGAAATCTGGAGATTGGGAAGCTCTTAACATAGACCAATGTCTGACACTCTCATTGTGCGGGATGGAAAAAAATGAACAACTACTAGTCTCCGCTTCTTATTTTTGGTCCAACTCTGCCAACACTTTCATCTTTGGTCATGGCCCGATGACTATTACTTTGGCCGATGTTTATATGCCTTAGGATTACAGAGCAATGTCTCCTTTCAACTTCCTCAAGATTGGGTCAAAGAAGCTTGGCAAGATATCTCAAATTGCACGGGATGGGCGATTATATAAACACTTACATGGAAAATGGCCCCACTATTGATGACAAAGAACATATAGCTTTCTTAAACATATGGCTTGAGAAATTTATTTTTTTGTGGATCATCCTGTGGCCCAACTCGAACCATAAATCTCTAGTAGAACACTTGGCGCCTAATAAAGAAGTCCCACTTGAAAATTCCCCGTTAGGATCCAGATATCACCTAATGCACCAAGTGATCAAGCTCAATTGCTGAAGAATCAACCAATCACATGTATCAGTGGACCCTGGTGGTTGATTCAGATGTGGCTTACATTGTATATGCACAAGATTGTAAGCCTCAATCTCAGAGATCTGAGTTTCCCCTCCACTGATTTTCCCGAGGACTATAAAGGCAGAGAAGGAGGCATTCGTGGATGCATAAATTATGGTGAGGTCTGCATCGGCCATATTCATCAATGTTGACCTGGGACACCTTTTCAAAAGGTTTTATAGAGGATTTGAAGCAAGCATATTAACCTGGTCACCTTATGATGAAGATGAAGAAAATGAGTTGACTCTGTCGTGCAAATTCAGGTTTGAAACAGGTTGCTTTGATGATTGGCTACTGGAATCTTTAACTGCATTATCAAACCTTGTGTGTTGCCAGCCGAATTTCACCACGGTCATGGCAAGATGGGAACCAAGTGTTCATACATCAAACATTCTCGCCAACTTATGAATTTTACAATCCCAATTTCGTGGCTCGCGAAGTTTGAACTTGGGCGCTTGCCTCCCAAATCGTATTTTTCGAATACCAAGCTTCCGTGGTTTTCCAATTGGGATCAAACCTTCCCCATCTAGAGCCGCCGTAATGGACAATAGCTACTTTCACCTCAAATTTATTTGACTCTTGGTGGCAAGAATGACATTCTCACTTGTTTTGCAACTGCTCATCCTTACTACCTAGCCCTAGATGCCGATTTTGCTTCCGACTGCTGAGGTACTTTCATTTATCATTTCTTTTAAGGCAATCATCCTATATCCTTTTTTCTTAACTCATTTTGCATTTTATGGGACCATGAATCAATGCCTCCAGGTGTAGATAGGAAAGGTCGACCTATACATTACTTTCCTCCTTGTCCAAATTTAAGAATGGGTCACCAGGCGCCCAACCTGAAAAAATTGATGAAGACCCCAAATGCTCCAAATAATCTTAACATACCAATCTTCTAAAAGAAAAACAACTGAAGGTATACCTACTAGAAAAAGTCCAAAACAAGATCATTCATTTGCCAAGGTAAACTAATCCTCTCCTTCTTTTTATAATCATGGTTCAATTCGACCTTATTCCTTTGCCGTACCGCCAACTATTGAAAAACAGTTTGTCCAAGGTGCAAGCTTATTATCTCGTGCATTTGAAACAAAGACTGGGCCAACAATAAATCGGCTAACTCCAAAAACCGATAATAATTGAATTAGCTGATACTCCCGATGAGCCAACGGCAAAAAGGCATGAAGACACTCTTGGTCGACAAATGACAATGCCGAGGTATAAACTACTTAATTCCTCTTTATCTCGCATTCCAATCTAACCATTTTTTTTCTTCATCGATGTCAACTAGGGAAGCACCTGAACAAGGATATGGACCTACCATCTCCCCCTCGTAGAATATGAACCTATTGGCAATAAGACTCAGAGACTGCTGATTCACCACTTCAGGAACCAATTCATGGTAGATTCTAGCTTTGTCTCCTTCCATTGGTTTTCTCCTAAAATTTTCATTGTTTGCCAAAGCCAATCCTCAAATCTCAGAGCCGATTCAATCGAATGTTGAAGAAAATGCTGGTATATCATTGGCTATTCCTTATTCCCAAACAAACATCCATCTAGAAAAGGTATTTGTCATCTTTTGTCACTTATCTAATTGCCAAATTCATCATTCTTGATACGATTTTTCCTTTATGCATATTCAAAGCAATCGAATCTCCAAAATTGAGCTATTCCTTCCCTATTGAAGAATATGAAGATGAAGGTGAAATAAGCTCATCTCGCCATCTCATCTCAAGAAGTTTTATTTGACACAACCAAAAATTGGCTAAAAGATACATTGCCACTGCTCGAGAAGAATATAGCCAATTTGGTTCAAGATGCAGAGCCGATCAGACAAATCCTTGCAATTATTTGGGGTAACCTGACTTCAGAGCTTGCTAATGTTCTCACATCTGTATCTAAGATTGATGATCAAGCCCCAAAGGTGAAGAAAGCTTAAAGAAATTTGATTAATCGTGAAACTCATATGGCCAAGAAAAATTCCAACAAGCAAGAAGCCAACGAGCTAGCCAAATCGATTGATGATCTAAAGAGTACTTCCTCAAGGCTCAAACTAGAACTTGATCGACTCATCATCAAACATACCGAGCTTGAGAAAGAGTTGGAGAAAGTAAACACTATTAGAATATCAGGTGTCTATTGTTAGTGGTAGAATATCAGGTTTCTATTGTTAGAGTGTAGACCATGACTTGTTGGATGATAGACATTTACGTTGTACTTGTGCATGTATTGAATAGGTGTGTGTGGTGTGCATATTGGTCAATGTAACTTATACTTAGGCAAATGTAAGCCACGGTAGGGGCAGTTCCCACCTTACTATATAACACGCAACCGTGAGGGGCCTCAAAAGGCATCACGTTAACTCCATTTCACATGGAAATCGGAGCTAGTTCATAGTTTCTTCCATTTTTTTCCTTCCACAAATTCGCCTTCCTTCCACAAATTCGCCATGGCTTCCTCCTCCTGCTACGCCGGTGTTCTCCCTCTTTGGTTGTCCCGTGATGAGAAGCTAGGGAAGAGCAACTTCAAACCTTGGAGTATGCAAGTGTTGTCTGCAATTCGTGGCAACCCACTCGGTCATCACATTGATGCCGATAGCAAGCTGCCGGCCAAGAAGATCCCGAAACCGCCGACAAGCCGGATGAGCTCGTTCCCAATCCAATCAGGACTACGATGTCCGGTATGCCAAAGATCGGGAAGTTTTCAATTATCTCATCTCCTTGTCCAAGGAGGTCTTAGCGCCGGTCACCACATGCACCACCGCTGCCCAAATTTGGAAGGGAATTGAAGACATGACTACCTCACAATCTTGTGGGCGCATCACCAACACGCGCATGACTCTTACCAATGCACATAAAGGGAGTTCCACCATTGCTGAATTTTTTAGCAAAATCAAGGCTTTTGCAGATGACATGGCATCTGCAGGAAAGAAATTGGAGGACGACGAGATTGCCTCCTACATCCTGGCGGGGCTTGACTCAGAATATAATCCAGTCGTGTCCTCCCTCTCGGCGCAAAGGGAGCCATTGACCCTCCCTGAACTCTACACCCAACTTGTGAGTTGGGAACAACGCCTCACTCTTCAAGACGGCGGCAGTTACGCTCCTCGGTCAACTCCGCCACTCACGGTGGTGGCCGGGGGGGGCTTCAAGGGGGAGGTGGTGGTCGCGGTCTTGGTCGCTGTCGCGGCAAAGGTGGCTACGGCCACCGCGAGGGCAACCGCAACAGAACCGTGACAACAACGACGCCCGATGTCGGCTTTGTGGCAAAGAGGGACACAATGCCTACCGCCGCTACAAGTGCTTCGAAACTTCCTTGGGGCCACCACCGGCAAGAAGGAGATCAGCCTCACCGCCAAGACATCCTATGGAGTTGACATGAACCGGTGCACCGATACTCGGTGCTACCGATGATATCATGAGCGAGTTAGATAAACTCACCATGAAGGAGTCATATCATGGCAATGATGAAGTTCACACGGCCAGCGGTGCAGGTATGAGAATCAACCAAATAGGTCAAAGTGTTGTTCATACCCCAAATCGCAATCTTCTCTTAAACAATATTCTTTATGTTCCTGAAGCTAACAAAAATCCAGCCTCTGCTCATCGTCTCACATCCGATAACAATGCATTTATTGAATATCATCCAAATTATTTCTTGATCAAGGATCAAAGTTACTTAAGAGAACTCGCTTAGAGGAGAATGCAAGGGTGGTTTGTATCCACTAAAGCTGCCATCCAGTCCACCTTCAATGAATAAAGCAACACATGCCGCCATCAAGCCCTCATCATCTAGGTGGCACAATTGCCTCAGTCATCCTTCCTCTATAGTAGTGCATCAAGTCCTTAGCAAGAACCAAATTCCTTTTATTTCTCGAATTCAATAAAAATTCTGTTTGTGATGCTTGTCAAAAGGGCAAAAGCCACCAACTACCATATCCTACATTAACAAGCATCTCAACATCTCCTTTTGAACTTGTTTTTTTGGATGTATGGGGACCAGCTCCCACCTCTGTTGGGAGAAACAATTACTATGTTAGCTTTATTGATGATTTCAGTAAATTTACATGGATCTATTTATTGAGGCGCAAATCAAGTGTTTCAAAAATTCCATGATTTATCACCCATGGTAGAATGCCATTTTAACAAAAAGATTCTTACCATCGAAACCGATTGGGGAGGTGAATATCATAAACTAAATGCTTTCTTTCAACGCATTAGGATATCCCACCATGTATCATGCCCTTATGCACATCAGCAAAATGGATCAGCTAAAAGAAAACATCACCATATAGTAGAAGTTGGATTATCTTTACTTGCACATGCTTCCATGCCACTCAAATTTTGGGATGAGGCATTCCTCACCACTACATATCTAATTAATAGGCTTTCCAAGAAAGCCATACAAAATCAAACCCCACTTGAACGCCTTTTCCAACAAAAAACTAGATTATCTTACACTTCGCATCTTTGGTTGTGCATGTTGGCCTAACCTACGTCCATATAATTCCCACAAACTACAATTTCGTTCTAAAGAGTGTCTTTCTTGGATATAGTAACACGCACAAAGGGTTCAAGTGCCTTGATGTAGCTAAAGGACGTATCTATATCTCAAGAGACGTTATCTTTGATGAGGATGTTTATCCCTTTGCCAAACTTCACCAAATGCAGGAGCTCGATTGAGATCAAAAAATCTCCTCCTTCCAACCAACCTCCAAAATCCTTCTTTTATTTCTAGGGATGACAATACTATTGATACTAATAGTAATGGTTCCCTGCACACTAATATGGCTGGTGAGAATGCAGGTCCCATTGAAAATCTAGAGCAAAACGGTGCAAAATTTACTCAAAACATGTATCATTTCATGCTGCCTTCTACCCTTCCATTTTTGGCAAGGACGGGCGCGGCCCCGGAGGCGATCTCCCTCGCATGCCAGCGATCAAAGCGGTAGATCCGAGGTGGATCACCGGGCAGCGGCCGCCCTTCCCGCATTCTACACCCAGCGGCCGCTGGCGCCATCGATGGTGGGGGACAGTGACCTGGCGGCACTGCAAACACTACCGGTGTAGGTGCTGCCTGCACAAGCGGATCACCCTCGGTGACCCCACCACCCGGATCTTCTATGGCCGAGCCAGAACCAAAGACGAGATCCCCCCGCGCCACACGAACACCAGGTGCCTGGATCTTCTGAATCCGCCGATCATGTGGCCTCTGTTCATCCACCCAACACTCGTCTACAACACTGGATACGTAAACCCAAGGTATACACCGATGGTACAATTCAATATGGTCAGTTAGCTGCCTCATCTAAAGAATCACCCACATTGAAACATGCTTTAGTTGATAAAAACGGGAAACATGCTATGGATGTCGAGTTTGATGCATTACACAAGAACAAAACTTGGCATTTAGTACCACCTCAAAAGAACAAGAATGTAATAGATTGCAAGTGGGTATATTGTTGATGGTGGATAGCGTCAACTTTTTGCTATTAAATAAATGATTCAAAGAGAATAAGAACACTAGAAGATAGGGTTTATACTAATAAATTCCACGAGTTTTGTTGCATATCCAGTTTTGCAGGATGGACATAGAAAAGAGTAGAAATGAGAGGAAATAAAGAAACGAAAGAAAAGGACTTCAACAGAAGCATTAATATAAATTCCAAGGATCTAAAGGACAAAAGAAGACTCCTCGTCAAAGGTGGGGGGCCCACACCTAACAAGGTGGGGGCGACCGCCCTGACAGGTGGGGGCGGCCACCTCCCTCTGGTGTCGCCACATGTCCTGCTTCTGGAAGCTTCCCACAACCGATCTTTAGATCCAATCTAAGCCATCCAATGAAGTCTGTTTGATCCGAGGGCTGAGATTCATCCCAAGAGGCTATATAAGCAAGGGCAGACCACCCCCTGAAACCCTAATTCAGTACTGATAATTCAAAGATCATTATCTGAGTTCCAGAGATCAAGTCATCCGAGCCACAAACCCTAGTTCTTTAGAGTAGTTCTAGTTCTAGAGAGATTAGCTATATAGTAGTAGATTAGAAGGAGATCAAGTCTAAGAAGGCTTGGACTTGGATTCATCAAGGTGTTCTATAGGTACTTTTATATCTTTTGATATCTCTACTCAAGTTTACTTATGACATTGTGCTTTATCTTTATTATATTATCTATTGCAATGTTTATTGTTTGCTTTAATATGTCTAGTAGAGTTAGTTATTTGTTATGGATTTCATACTTAGGATTGTATAGCCCTCATCTTATAACGTGTAAGATAGGTGTTATAACTTATGTAAGCATGGTGCTTAGATATGTTATATCTCGCAAATGCCCGCTATATCTTTGAGTCGCGTGGTAGATCGTAGGGGTGATGACCCTATTGAGTCCTCTCTGTAATCCTTCCTCCACATATAGTGAGCGGTAGAACGTGTGTCGCGTCGAAGGTGAAGATATTATTATTAGATCCTTCTTAGTTGATGTTCCTTAAGTACGATATAAAGTAATGATGCTAACAATGATAGCTAGATGTTTGCACTAATTATAGTAAACCATGACTTGTGATGATAATTACTCATTAGTAAGTTTTCCTTATATTATTCCATGTTAGTTCTTAGACTAGAATACTCGTTGACTATTTATCTTATTATTATGATGCTTGATCACTACATTTATCATTATCATTATTGTCATATATATCTTTATATTTACCTTTATCTTATTTGTGACATAATCCCTGTTATTGAGTAGAAGCTTATTCATTATTGGTTTATTACTATTTCATATATAGTATAGAGGAGTTATCAATACTATGCATTTTCAAATTTGTAGATTGACCTTCCCAAAGTGGTAGAATATAAATGACAATCTAGTAATACTCTAGGTAAAATGCTATAATTAGTATAATTATCTCGTCCGCTTGTAGAACCTATGTTATTTATTTATTTATTTATTTATTTTATCATTATATTATTTTCTCACGAGTCTTATAGAATAATGTTTATACCATATATATATTTCTAGTTTCATAGTTAGGGATGACAACCTAATCTCACAACTTAAAGTGTAGGTAATTGAATCATGACTAGTTTATTGGTGGCAAAGTAATTTTAATACCAACGTATTTTTTGGCGCCGTTGCTATTTAGTGATGTCGCTAAGTAGTGTCAACATATATAAAATAAAAAGGAGATTAGATGGCACAATTGATGGATATAAGGCTCGGTTGGTGGCAAAGGGTTTCAAGCAAAGATATGGCATTGATTATGAAGACACTTTTAGTCCCGTTGGCAAGCGACTACAATTAGACTTGTGTTGTCTCTTGCCATGTCAAGAACCGGTGCCTCGAGATAATTAGATGTTACAAATGCTTTCTTACATGGTTATCTCGAAGAAGTGTATATGAAGCAACCACCAGGATATGAAGACAAGACCAAGCCTTACTACTTGTGCAAACTTGATAAAGCTCTATATAGGTTAAAACAAGCGCCCGGGCATGGTACTCGGCTATGCAAGAAATTGCAAAGTCTTGGATTCATTCCTTCTAAAGCATACACATCCTTATTTTTTTTACAAAAAAGGAAATTATGTGATTTTTATGCTTGTGTATGTCGATGACATTATAGTAGCCAGTTCTTCCCAAAAGGCAGTGTGTGGGTTCAGGCCTAAATCTTCCTACCCCTGGTTGCCGAATAGCGGAAACGAAGGAAGTGAGGGAACCGAATAGCCAGTCCTCCAGCCGAACAACGACCCAAAGCGCGGTGACCGCGGATCAACAGGAAATGAACGGTCCTGTCCCCTCTCTCCTTCCCCCTCTTCCCCTTTTATAGGGAAGGTGGGAGAGGTTGTCCTCTTTATTGCCCTTAGAGAATATTAGAATTTACAAAAGTGCCATTATAGGCTTACAAGAGGTCCTAAATTCTACATATTGAACCTCTAATCTTTACAATTAGGCCCAAAACACAAAGGGGGGTTACAAACATATACTATCCCCCCAACACAGTGGATGCATTACTTCAAGACCAAGAGAAGGAGTTTGCCATCAAGGATCTTGGTGAGTTGCATTATTTCTTGTGCAAGTTTCAAGGAAAAACAGTGAACTGCTAATGACACAAGAACGGTATGCCTCTGAAACCTTGCAAAGAGTCAATATGCAACTATGTAAACCTGTGAAGACACCACTATGTACAACTAAAAAACTGTCAATTACAAGTGGCACTCGATTGGGCGTTGAAGACTCTACAAGGTATAGAAGTATTGTTGGTGCACTTCTATACCTTACACTTACACGACCAGATTTATCATTTGCGATCAACAAAGTGTGTCAGTTTCTTCACTCGCCAACCACCGGTGCCTTTGGGGAGGTCGTTAATCGAATTTTGAGATATGTACAAGGTACTATCAGTTTGGGTATTAAAATTACAAAGTCTAACTCCATGCTAGTTAGTGCTTTCTCAGATGCAGATTGGGCTAGATGTCCTGATGACAGAAGGTCTATAGGAGGATTTGCTGTGTTTCTTGGTGGTAATTTGATCTCATGGTGTGCTAGAAAACAAGCTATAGTATCTCGCTCTAGTACGTAAGCCGAGTACAAGTCTTTGGCTAATGCAAATGCGAGAAGTTATGTGGGTACGTAAACTATTGGAATTAGGTATTTCACACCCTCAACCTGCTTGCCTGTGGTGTGATAACATTGGTGCCACATATTTATCAGCCAAACCTATATTCCATGCTCGAACAAAACACATTGAAATTGACTATCATTTTGTGCAAGAACAAGTTGCAGCAAAACTTCTGGACATCAGATTTATTAGCACAAACGAGATCAAATAGCCCACGGCTTCACTAAAGCACTCCCGAGAAAATTTGACCATCAAGTTCAAAAAACAATCTCAACTTAGCAAGAAAGTTGTGATTGACGGTGGGTGTTAGAATATCGGTGTCTATTGTTAGTGTTAGAATATCAAGTTTCTATTGTTAGAGTGTAGACCATGACTTTTTAGATGATAGACATTTACATTTTGTACTTGTGCATGTATTGAACTAGGTGAATTCGCCGCGTTGCCGCGGGGTATTGAGATATACGTTCCAATGAAATTAGAGATGACTTTCAATTCAGGTCATGAGAATTTTTGCTCTTCACAATACAAAGCAATCTTGTCTCTTTCACAAATTCCCCAGCCATCTTCCTAGCTCAGAGAAGTGTTGTAGAAAAGCTATTGCAATATTTTTTTTAGCTCGATGATCTTTCTTCGAGGGAAAATAACAGAGAGAGGATAGCCTCATAGGCCATGAGGATGTTGGCGGTGCCTCCATGGCCCCGGGTCATGGTGTGCCGAGCCACGGGAGCTATGATGCATATCTATATAGATTGAAGCTTGTAGTAGGCTAGTAGCATTAGCCCTAGCCGGGCTAGTAGCATTAGCCCTAGCGGACAAATCCGTGCACCTTCGGAGTGGGGTCGTGGTCGTGGAGATCAATGTGACGACGGTGTTGAAGAAAGTCCAACGTCCACGACGCCCCGCTCGCCCGCGCACGACGCCGCGCTCCTCGTGTCCGTCCGGAATCTCCGCTTCTCAAGCGTGACGGCGCCTGCCCGCGGCCGCCGCGGCCGTGGTGGTCCCGTCGCCGCCTGCGGGAGCCCGCGACTCCGTGCGCGGCGCGCTGGCGGCGGGCGGGTGCTGCGCCTCCCGCGGCCGGGGGACACAGCTACGAGGGCCTCTCCTACACCACCACCGAGGACGTCGCGTTCGCCGTCGCCGACCTCGTCGCTTCGACCACGTCCACGCCGACACAGCCTCCGCACCGCATGGGTCCGGTCGGGTGCCACGCTGGGCCGAGACGTACACGCCGTGGCAGCCGGGCGAGCCCGGCGCTCACCTTCTCTGCGGGTTCTGCCCGACCATCGGCTCGGGCGGGCACATCACCGGACGGAGGGTTCGGGTCTGCTGTCCCGCAGTTCGCTCGGCCGCCGCCAACGTCGTGGGACGCCGCGTTGGTCGACGCGTCGGCGACCGCGTCCCGGACCGCTGATGGGATGGGCGTAGGGCGCGTTCTGGGCGGCGCCGCGGTACGCTGCGTGGGCGCGCCGGCTCGGCCGGGTGCCCGAGCGCCGCCACGGCGTTCATCGCCAACCGCCCGGCTCCATCCCGGTGGCGTCGCTGGTGTCGGCGTGGCAGCACGTCGCGCCGTGGCTGCCCGGCCGAACACGACGACTTCTTACATCTCCGCGTTCGTCGGCGCCGGCTTGCCGGAGCTGAAGAAGCTGAATATATATACTCTAGTTGACATAGTTGTTATAAAAGTGGAGGATGCAAATCAATGCATGATGCTGGTGGAGCATTTTGGTTGGCTTAATGGGAAGTGGGAGCTGTAATAGTATTGGGAAATGGGAGAAGATGATTTGCGGTGAAACTGAAATCAATAGATTAATATGAGTAATGAACGGATGGGAGTTGCATCTCGACAGAAATGCGCATGAGTTCCAATGGACGCAAACAAAGGAAGGCGAAGTGGAGCAAGCAGAACCGTTCATCACTTGTGTGATGTGGCTTTAGTGGGGGGGCTGCTGAGGTAGCACCCCCTGCATGTTGAGAGAACTCCCTTAGTGGGGTTCTACTTTATAGGGGTTATAGATATAGATAGGTGTGTGTGGTGTGCATGTTGGTCAATATAAGTTACACTTAGGCAAATGGAAGCCACGGTGGGGGCAGTTCCCACCTTACTATATAACACGCAACCGTTAGGGGCCTCAAAAGGCATCATCTTAACACCATTTCACAAACACTACCATCCAGAGCCACAAGTCAGACCTGGCCCGCATCCCTAAAGCAATTCATCAAAAAAGCAAGAAATATCAGCCAAAATAAGGAAGATAAGGCCATCCTTCACGGTCTCAACAGCATCCCAGGATCGGCCGAAGAAGATGAACATCAAATTGTAGAAGTAGACGCTATTCGGCTAAAAGAGATCCAAACAATCCGTGATACTCTTGGCTTGTAATCTTTACTTTCATTCTGTAAAAATCTGACAGCGTACAGACTTCTTCTGCCACTTTTGTATACCGTCTCCTGTACTTAGCCATTTTCTCTATGTCTCGATATGAAAATCAACTCATCCTAGATACCCGATAAATTATTTAGCCAATCCTTTTTAGAAACAGCTTTCTTGGCAAGAAATGATTCGAATCCAATCACAATTATTCATGTCGTACTGTTCTCAGCTTTTGAGCAAGCAATGCTTCACCTTCCATTAATTGAAACCACCTTCACATCTTCTGAGAAATTTATCATGCTCAATTCCTGATTATAAATAAGGGCCAAGAGACATAGGTGCTAACACATCCCTGAAACCGCATCCATTCTGCCTTCTTTCTTGTGCAGTTCTCTTGTCCTCTTTCACCCAGCGGTTCCTTTTCTCCAAGAAAAACCCTAACCATGGCTGGTGGAGACACCAGCGTCTCCGCGTTTTTAGGTAGGATCCGAACAAATCTCTTCTGTTTTTCTTGCAAATTGACTCATCTCACTTCTCTTGATATGCACAGTTACGTTCATCATGGGAGTAACCGTCCCCTAAATTTTAGGGCCGGTGAATCTACCAGCGCCGCTGCAGGTGCAAGTGCTGCCCCTGCCCCATCAGACCCGTCGTCCAATACCTCATCAAGCTCCTCATCAGGCTCTTCCATCTCCTATAATGGTGACGATGCTCGCCGCTTCCTCCGTGAGTTGAAAGCGGTCAAGGACCGGTACTCTCACACCACCAAGGACATCGGCCAACTCAGCATCCGCCTGGATGTTCAATAGGCAGCCCTCTTTGCTTACGAGGGCGAACTCCTCGACACCCGGGCACGGCTCTCCAAGTCTAATGCTAGGGTGGCCGATAAGTTTCTTCGTATGAAAGACCCTTTTTCTCAATTCTGACAAACGTTTCTTCTGATTGATCTTTTATCTTCGGTCCCTTCTTTTGTCAGCCCTGATGGTGCAACTGGAGCAACTCCAAGTGGTGGCAAACAATGCTGCCGCAGCGGTGAACACCAGGGGACCCCTTCTGATGAACCGCCTATAGGACATCCCTATCCGCGCTAGAGAGATTGCTCTCCATGGTGTTCGTCGTGGCGCTGCAGTTGCCCAGGTAGCTGCCCAAGTTCAATCCGGAGAAGATCTCCGCACCATGCCGACTGGCTTCCCAATGGGTGATGATCCTGATGAGCACGATGACCTCATTGAGGATTTCGCTGACATTGCAGAGGCCATAAGTCAACATCACCCCCACTGAGAACATTCTGAATAGGATGTTTCTTGAAGATTAGTTTGTATCTAGGACAAACTAGTTATGAATGAAATCTTCTATCTTTGCGCCTTATCTTATTATCTTTCTATGAATTTTCTTTTTGGTGTTTGTTTTTTCTCTAAAGGCAATACATATCGTATCGGCTATTGCCCTCCTTGGGCTATTTTTAGACTGAAGGCGATACTCATAGTATCAGCTATTCGAGCCGATGACTGAACAATCGGCTATCAAGCATTTATCCAAAGACTAGGATAATACTTCTTAAGAAATTTTCCATTAAGCATTCTTTTGAATTATTCTCCCTCTAGTGTCTCCAAAATGTAATCATTGCTAGGCACACAACGTTTGACACGATAAGGTCCACCCCAGTTAGGTGACCATATGCCGAATTTACTATCTTTGGATCCAATCGGCAATTTTACTTTCCAAACTAATTCACCTTTTGAAGACCGTTTGTTCTTGACCTTATTATTATAATGCCTTACAATTCTTAATTTATTAGCCTCAATATTCTCAAGAGCACATAGCCGAAGACAATTCAAGTCCTCCAAATTGTCCATCATGGGGTCCTTATAATTTTTGGCTGTCAAGTCATTCTGTAATGCAATACATCTTGATCCAGTTTGAATTTCCCAAGGAAGAACAGCATTATGACCATAAACAAACTCATAAGGAGTAGCCTTAGTCGATCCATGGCAAGCCATCCTATATGCCCATAACACTTCAATAAGTGTCAAGTACCACTTTCTTGGTTGTTCCTCAATTTTCTTCTTGATTAGCTTAATCAGAATCTGGTTGGACACCTCTGCCTGGCCATTAGCTTGAGCATAATAAGGAGAAGAATTAAACAATTTAATCCCCAAACCGACGGCAAAATATCTAAATTCTCTTGATGTGAACATTGTCCCTTGGTCAGTTGTACTAGTATGAGGAATTCCAAATCGATAAATAATATGCTCCTTGACAAAATCAACCATGTTCTTTGGTGTCACTTTGTCTTCAAAGGAATTGCCTCAACCCACTTAGTGAAATAATCTATTGCCACCAATATGAATTTATGCCCTTTACTTGATGGTGGAAAAATTTGGCCGATCAGATCAATTCCCCAACCTCTAAACGACCATGGCTTGATTATTGGATTCATAGCCAACTCTGGTGATTTCTGAACATTACCAAAATGTTGACAGTCTTGACATCCCTTGTAATATTTAAAACAATCCTTCAGCATTGTTGGCCAAAAATATCCTCTCCTACAAATAATCCACTTCATCTTATAAACCGATTGATGAGCTCCACATACTCCTTCATGCACTTCACCCATCAAAACCTTTGCTTCTTCTTGATTCAAGCATTTAAGTAGAACTCCATCAACCGTCCTGTAATATAATTGATCATCTAACGTAACAAATTTAGTCGATTTATATCTCAGCTTTCTAGAAACCTTCTATGATGAATTTTTTAGATAATTGACTATTTCACCTCTCCAATCATCGGTCAAAGTTTCATTGATAAGAACTTCTTGAAAGACTCGATAACTTCGATGCATCTTGAGCGGTCGATTAGCCTCTTGATTACGTGCTCTTGGTATATGTTGAAAATAAATAAGATAAATTTCATTCAGCAACTTTTGACACTTATCATAGTATCCCTTCAATATGTCATCTTTGCACTCATATTGGCCGATCAACTGATTAATCCCCAATTATGAATCTCTAAATCTCTCAATTATTTCAGCCTTTACCTCTTGAAGAAGTTGAACTCCTTTAAGAATAGCTTCATATTCTCGCTTGATTATTTGTGACCACTGGCTCAATTTGGAAAGCAAACTCAAAACTTGCCCTCGGAGGTGAAATAATGACAATGCCAATGCCACCACCTTGCTTACAAGATGACCCATCAAAGAACAATGTCAAGGTACCGGCTCTAAATAGCCGATACGTGGTTTATGATGTTGAGTAATGAAATTAGACATTACACTGTCCTTTAACCGCTTTAGCCGATTCGTACCTCAAGTCAAACTCGATAAAGCAAGAATCCATTTTCCTATTCTCCCATTCAATATCAGCATGGATAGTTGTTGATGTTGGTAAGCGTCAACATTTTATAATTAAATAAACATAAAATATGGAGCTAATGAGGTAGTATTATGGTTAAAACTAATGATTCTATGAGTTTTGGTGAATTACTTTTTTTGCGGGCAATATCTTGAAAAACATCAAAAGAGAGCCTATTCATCAAAGAAATAAGCGAAATACGTGACGCAATCTACATCACTTAAGCGCCAAAGGACACCAAAGGCCACCTAGACGAAGCTGTCCGGGATTGGGCCCTGGGTGGGACCGGCCGGTCCCACTTGAGGCCGGGCGGCACCCCCCTGCCGCCTCTCGCATCCGGCTTCTAGAAGGTTTACTAACCATTGGTGAAGGTGGGTTTGATCGGATGGCTCACGTTCACCCTATGGGACTATAAATAAAGAGGTAGACCCCCCTTAGATCAATCCACGAAACCCTAATTCATTATTTCTCTATTGAGGATCAAGAGGGGTCCCTTGAATGGATCTACCTCATAGCCAACAATCAAGATTAGACTAATTTAGAGAATTAGTCTAGATCGGAGATAGATAGATCTAGTAAAGAGTAGAGATTTGGAGGAGTTCCAGCTGTTGGATCCTTCTCCTCTCGCTGTATTCTATGGGATCATGTTCTTTGTGAGAAGAACTTGCTTCGAGATTGTCCTAGTAATTGACTTCTTATTGAGATAAGTAACTTGTTCTTATTGTTCTTTGAGTTCACAATTCTTTTTGATTACTTTGATCTTGGTTGTTCTTGATTGAAGTAGTAATTCTTAGTGTAAGAGTGGTGCTTAGACTAGGATTATTTGTGGATGCCCCTTATTAGCCGGAAACGTGTGGTAGATCGTAGGTGGACTGTAACACCCGGTTTTAAGGACAAAACCGAATGCACACCATATTTGAGCCCTGGAAGTCAAATCTCACATATAGCTACAAATAAAAGGGTAGTATCAATTAATAATGCTTAATACATAACGTACATAATATAAAAGAGTATAGCCTTAGGTAGCAAACAAGCAGAAAGCACTTCAATCTTTCGGTGTAGACTCCACAGGGACCAAATGACTGGTTGATCACAAGCCTAAATTCCTCCTGAGGTGGGGGAAAATAGCAAGAGTGAGTTCATGTCTGTTGGTATTTGTTAACCTACAGGAATATTATGATGGATAATCCATAGTTTAACGGATACGGTGAGCACTTCACCCGGGAATAGGGTTTTAAATATCGAATCCACGGGGAGAAGGTGAGAGAGCATGTCAAGTGTATAGCTAAATCCGAGTGGCTAAAACTAGATTAAAAGAGAGGTAAGGAGTTCCATTAGGAAGGTCTTGTTCTCACTTCAAGTAAATCATTTGCAACATTATTCTCAAGAGGGATTGTCATGAAGAAACTCTTAATAAAGGGGTTCTACGCTAACAATGCGGGGGTCTCCTACGATTTCTATAAACGGGGCGGGCGTAACAAAGGACTCAATAGTCTTTGTCACCACTACGATCAGCCTTAACAAGTGTCTTCACCCCGGCCTATAGAAGGTATTCGTAATGAGCTAGTCAATCTAAGCACCACGCTTACATTAATCTAACAACTTTAACTCAAGAGCAACCAAGAATCAAAGTAATCTTATCAAAGAAATACGAACCTTAAGAATAATAGAAACAATATCACTTACTCGAATGGAAGTCGAACAATCCACAAGATCTCGAGTTGTGCTCCAATGGCACTAACTCGGAGGAAGAAGAAGATGGAGGCGCCGGCGGCTCCGGGCCTTCCTTCAACTCCGCCTCAACCGCGCTCTAATTCTCTCAACTTGAAGCTCTACTCTCAACTCTAATCTAAGGCTTCTAGTTCTACATCTTGTCTAATCTTCTATTTGTAGTTCTTGAACTAGAGCTAAGGCCGTCGACTAGAGTTTGGATCCGATCGATATTATGATGAGTTGATCCGAGATAATCACTTGATCTACTTCTTAATGAACGTGAAGCTTTAGATCAAACTTGATTGATTGAGCCGGGGGTCTTGGGGTCTTTATATATCGGTCTTCCTCTCTGTCTCTTCAACTTCAACAGCGATGTGGTATTAATCCTTGAATCATCCCGCACTTCTACCGTCGCCCTCGGATCAAACCGACTTGAATCAACCGGTTTAGATCGAGTCTTAGAGGCGGTGGAGGAAGCTTCCGGAAGTGGGGCGACTTGGCGGCCACGCCAGCCGATCGGCCCGTGGTGGGGTCCATCCCGGGTCCCGTCGTCGCGTCGTGTCTTACGGAGTCTTCTAGATGATGTATTTTTCGGGTTTTGGGACTCTTTGGCGTCGGGTGTATTCCGGAGCCTTTCGGACTTGTTTCGGAGTTGGATTGCGTTATGCGTTACGTCGGTCGTGTGACACGTCATTTTCTTTTTTTTTACTGTTAAGTCCCCTGCGAATCACAACTTTACCAAAACTCATGGAAATCATTAGTAGAAACCCCTAATAAGGTTATCTAAATATATTTTAATTCTTTTCCATGTTTAGTTGACAATTAAAAATATACGTTAACAAGTGTCAACAAACTCCCCACACTTAGGCTTTTACTCGCCCTCGATAAAAGGATGGTCTAACTTTAATGTAACAGTAGACAAAGAATGGATCATAATTATACTCCATGGTCATACTGCACTTTGGGATATCTCGAGCATGAAATGGTTAGAAACAGATCACCTTAAATTCTTAAACCAAGTCACTTGGAGAGATTTTGCATAAGTTTTGAAAAGAAAACATAGTTCTACTTACTCCTTTGTGATACTCTCAAGTCTCTCAAAATATATTATATCCTCACAGTTCATTTATTATATCATATGTGGAGCTCAAGAACATGTAGCACACTTACCTTGTATTTATTGTCGAGTCAAATGTAGATCCATGGAGAAAGATGTCATAAGTCATAGATCAAGATGTGTATGTGAATCAAGATTATTATTACCACTTTGCTCTCTCTAGTTGAAAATCGTCTATCTCCTTTTTTTTTTTTTTTTTTTTTTTTGGAATTTTTTTATTTTTCAAGCGAGGTAACCAGCTATTTAGTGGAGAGGTGGGTTCTACTCACCCTCGGACACTTGTCCATTTTTACTCTCTTATTTAATAGAGAAGTGGGCCCTACTCGCCCTCGGACACTTGTCCATTATTCTTCTCTTCATTTTTGCCTTTTTCTTTTCTTAGAGAGGGGGTTCTTCGAACCCGTAGAACACTTGCTTATTTTCTCCTCTCTCTCACTTTTTTCTCTCCACTCTTAGAATTTTTTCAACATTTGGCTTTTTCATGGGCTGTACCTTTTTCAACAATTAAAATTATGGGAGATAGAGATTAAAACTTTTTAGAGCATGGATACTTTAGTGAAAGTAAAGTGTATGTGATCTTGATCTTAGACTTTAGACAACTTTCAACATGGGTCGTGGTTTTGACAAAGCTCAACACAAGAAAGCAACAATTAATTAGATATATCTTTAATGATTGCTATGGCTCTATTAGGATGTATCATTGATCACAAAGGAGAAGCATAACTAATGATTTTAATATTTTAAAATAAATAACTCTCCAAAGACAAGATAAAAGAAAGAGGATCTCATTATTCTAACTTTATTATTTCTCATGTTTTAAGCAATTAAAGCATCCCAACAAGTGACAGGTATATGTAGTAATTTTAATCATGCAAAACTTTATTCATGGGTTAACAAGACATCTTTTTCATATAGGGAAAACATACCATAACAGAAAAGACTTATTTTAATTCGGAACGAAAAGTGATTTGCGAAAATTGAAAAGTTTTAGGAAGCAAACCGATCGGTGGACGAAGCTGAGTCTGAGTGGGGCCAGGCAGGGGCCGGTCGGCCTGGTATATGGGCCGGTCGGCCTCCCACTGGACCGTGTCGGGGCGCGGTTCGTCGTGCGAGTCGATGGTTCCGTCTTGGTTCCGAATTTCTTGATTTTGGTCGCGAAGAATTCTGTTTGGTCGTCGAGGATCTCCCCCACACTTATTTTCTATTATCTTGCATACAAAGCATGGTGGAGACAAAAACATATCCAGAAATATATGGAGAATAATTGACTCAACTTGTGGATGACTTCCATAAGAGCACTTTATTATATAATTTTGAACCCTAATATTTAAAGTAAACTAATTTTAACTAAATCGAACTATCCGAATTAATCGAACTAACTTTAAGACTTAAACGCTAAGACTTATTAACTCTAATCAAAGCAAACATATATAATAACTAGCTAATAATTTAAAAGATAGTGATACCTATCGTGATAAGCTGGGGGTGCTCTCCCTCCAATTTGGATATTGAAGTAGTCCTTTGATTCGTCCTTGGAACTTGTTCATCTTCGGGTTCTCCTTAAATGTTCTCCCTACAAATATTAATTCATATACCCGAAGGAACAAATTCTAGGAACATGTTGTGAGCCTTCATGTGCTCACATATTTTTGGATTTTTCTCAGAAAAGCGTGGACCTTCATGTGCCCACATATTTTTGATAATTTTTCTATGCAAAAGGATGATGATGTAAAAACATATGAATGCAATATTTTTTTGGATTTTTATTTTTATGCCACCACAAGAAGGGAGTACTTGCATGGGGCTTAAAGAAAGCGATGCAAAAAAGCGGCAATCATATTTTTATGATTTTTTTATGCAGGTATAGGAAAGTAAATATGCTAAAGGAAATATGCTAATTTAAATATGCCGTGTAGAAAATAAATATGTAGATAAATACCGAAGTTACCTCTCGGTGAGAATTTTGAGTACTTACTCCCATGGCGTGCGTCATCGATGGCACCTCGTCGGAATGTCATGTTTGAAATGGTGCCTTCAATGATCTCGACGAGTGGCGTAGATGAGGTGGGCGATGGAGATGGTGTTTGTTCGGTTGATGACGCGGGTAGTGGTAGGTCTTCGAAGGTGTACTCTTGACGTCCTCTTCAAGTAGGTGATGCTTCTTTCTTTTTCCATGTCGCTTCTTCGGGAGACCTTTCTTGGAGTGGCGAGGTCTTTGAGTGTTCGGTTGGTCGGGCCGAGCGAACTTCTTTAATCTTTCTTAATGTCTTCCTTGTTCGTCAACTCCGTTTCGGTATCTCTGCGTCTTGTGATTTTTAGCGGCGTCTCGCGTCTTGTTCTTTTTGGGTCTTGTGGTGAGGTAGGCAATAGTGGTGGTGTAAGGCCTTCTTGATGGAGTATGGGGATGAAAGTTGACCCATTACTCTTGTCAAGTGGTCTACACCTCCATCGTGTGTCGTGCTCACTTTGATCTTCCTTGGTCACTCCTCAAGTGCATCATCGATCTTAATAGCCACTTGGTGATGGCGTTGCCCATGTTTTTCGATTCAGGTTGCTTGAAGAAAGCTTGGATAGTGGCGGTGGCGGCGTCTTGTTTAGTGTGCATGTTTGCGGTCGGGGACTTCCACTTGTAGGAATTGGTGAAGTAAGACTTCTCCTCTTATTGTGCAAAGTGAGTCCCGCTTGCAAAGACAAGGTAGAGATCAAGTGCATGGGCTCTGTTGGTGGGAAAACACCATCGTAACCAAAATTTCATTTACTTCTACTCTAACCTTGTGGGCACATTGAACAAGATAAAGATAATGTATAAGTTCATTTATGACAAGGGTGGTAAGATCAGAAAATAAATCTAGCATGTAAATCTTTTTAGCAAAACAATGAGCGAACAAGAAAGTGATGCTAGAAATTAAAAAGCTAACATGTCGAGTTAACAAGATTGAATCATGTGAAATTATAACTCTAGCATGTTTTGACTTTTCATTTATGAGAATGCCATAGTAAAGAGGAATTAATGACAACTTACCTCAAGGTGTTACCTTTATTATTGGAATATGATGATGGCGCTATTACACCTTGTGGTGGTCCTTCTCTTCTTCTTGAGTGGCTTGTGGAGTGACAGGTGCATGTCGGGAGGAAGAGGATGGCTTGATCATCTTTAATGGAGTTGGCCTCCCTCCTTGATGCTTCTATCACCCATGAATTCCCCCATGAGTGAGTGCTTCTGATTGTGGATCTTGTCTTGTGTCACTCTTCTTTTTCTTGGCTCATCGGGAATTCTTTTATCCATAAGTCATGTCTCACATGTCTTGCTCCATCTCTAGTGAGTTCATCTCGATCTCCCCCAAACTTGTTTCGAGTTTATTATTTTTGCAGGGGTTAGTCCAACAAAATATATACCATTGTCTACATAAGCAATTTCTAGTTCAATAACCAAACCGGACTCCATGTCTAATTAGATTAAGGAAGGCTAATTAACCTAAGCACCACGCTTAATTTAAAAGCCAATGAAAGCATGCAATTAACATACTCTCAAACCAAAGCATACTAAGGTAGACAAAGGTGACATGATAGCATTATAGAGATTTACTCAAACAGAGATGATAGAGCATGATGAGTGTTTTAACAGATCGAGCATGTATAAAGGTAAAGATAACCAAGCTAGTGTAGCAACACGACAATAAATGTTTCTATGTATGTAATTTAATGTTGCATAATGACTGGTTGGACATACCTTGTATTGTCATCCTTCGTTTTCTTTGCTCCAAACCTGGAATGGTTAGTGACAAGAATATCCGAAGGAGTATTTTTATAATCATATGCTCATAGGGGTATATATAGTAATATCTAAGTCTTATAGTATTTCCCCTAAAGCTTGTTTTAGGACGTAAAAAGCTCGTCCTTGGGAAACTTTTCAAGTTATAGATCAAGATAAAGTGGTTTCCCTTATATTGCCAATCTCAAAATTTCAAGCCATTAGAAAATTCATCGACAACCACCCTTTCTAAATTTTTAAGAAAGAGAGTATGAGGGGGATGGAGATCTCATGTACGGCAAGAATTGAGATGGCAATCAATTTAGGAGTTTTCAAATGAGCATGGACTAGGTGGAAAAGTTCCATTTAAGAAGTAGTCTTTATGCTCATTGATGTTCTCAGGAAAATGTGCTCCTTTTGGTCTTCCTTAGATCGTTCATAATTTTAGGAGCGTGAGACGCAAGAAAAGGGCACAAGAGGATTCATTGGGCTCAAGGATGTGGTTAAAGATGGGTTCGAAAAAGAATTATCTAATTTGAGCATAGAAAGAGAGAGACAGGAGTGGCTTTTTGATGGCTTTGCTCTCTTCTTATGGCATGATTAGATATGCCATCCTTGAGATTCCCCCAATGTCCTTGCGTAGCAATAAAGGTGCTTTCTAAGAGATTATCTTAAAAGAGATTTGGATTATATATGGTCTCTTATGAAGCTGGAAGTTCATGAAACTCATCATCTAAAAAAGAGATATCCAAGGATTGAATTTCTTCTCCCCTTAAAGGTTTTTAGCGCATTGATGGTTTGGGGTCGATAGCTAAGTCTTGGGATTGGCGTGATAGTGATATAGCTATCGAACTTCTATTTTTATTTTTTTTTTTTTTTTTGGAGGATGATTCTTCTTCCTTTGGGTGGTCATAAAGAATGCTAGTATATGGGTTTCACCCGCTGAGTTCGATCAAAGCAAACCTTGCTTAAAAAGGGAAAGAAAAGGTTCCTCCAAAAACTGCATGATGATCATGCGCACAACACTTTCATGATGTCGGCAAAGACTCCTACCATAGAAGATATGATCCCCGCTTCTCACTCGTGAGAAGTATTGCTTCATGATCATTTTGATCAACCGTAGGCGTAGCTAATGGCCAGATGTAAGGATGAGATAATCTAAGGATTCTAGTGGCTAGAGCTTCCGCCTAAGGGTGCAGTATAAGATAGATAAATATGGAATCAATTGATCCCACGAAGATAGAAAAAAGATGAGAAGATAGAATAAAAAGAAAAAGATAAAAAGTATGGTACAAGATTTAGCTATAGTTTTTCAACGTGGTCTCAAACCGTTCTCCCGCAAGAACGGCGCCAGAAATGCTTGTTGGTATTTGTTAACCTACAGGAATATTATGATGGATAATCCGCAGTTTAACGGATACGGTGAGCACTTCACCCGGGAATAGGGTTTTAAATATCGAATCCACAGGGAGAAGGTGAGAGAGCATGTCAAGTGTATAGCTAAATCCAGAGTGGCTAAAACTAGATTAAAAGAGAGGTAAGGAGTTCCATTAGGAAGGTCTTGTTCTCACTTCAAGTAAATCATTTGCAACATTATTCTCAAGAGGGATTGTCATGAAGAAACTCTTAATAAAGGGGTTCTACGCTAACAATGCAGGGTCTCCTACGATTTCTATAAACGGGGGCAGGCGTAACAAAGGACTTAATAGTCTTTGTCACCACTACGATCAGCCTTAACAAGTGTCTTCACCCCGGCCTATAGAAGGTATTCGTAATGAGCTAGTCAATCTAAGCACCACGCTTACATTAATCTAACAACTTTAACTCAAGAGCAACCAAGAATCAAAGTAATCTTATCAAAGAAATACGAACCTTAAGAATAATAGAAACAATATCACTTACTCGAATGGAAGTCGAACAATCCACAAGATCTCAGAGTTGTGCTCCAATGGCACTAACTCCAGGAGGAAGAAGAAGATGGAGGCGCCGACGCCTCGGGCCTTCCTTCAACTCCGCCTCAACCGCGCTCTAATTCTCTCAACTTGAAGCTCTACTCTCAACTCTAATCTAAGGCTTCTAGTTCTACATCTTGTCTAATCTTCTATTTGTAGTTCTTGAACTAGAGCTAAGGCCGTCGACTAGAGCTGGATCGACCGATATTATGATGAGTTGATCCGAGATAATCACTTGATCTACTTCTTAATGAACGTGAAGCTTTAGATCAAACTTGATTGATTGAGCCAGGGGGTCTTGGGGTCTTTATATATCGGTCTTCCTCTGTCTCTTCAACTTCAACAGCGATGTGGTATTAATCCTTGAATCATCCCGCACTTCTACTGCCGCCCTCGGATCAAACCGACTTGAATCAACCGGTTTAGATCGAGTCTTAGAGGCGGTGGAGGAAGCTTCCGGAAGTGGGGGCGACTTGGCGGCCACGCCCAGCCGATCGCCCGGTGGGGGTCCATCCCGGGTCCGTCGCTGGCGTCGTGTCTTCCGGAGTCTTCTAGATGATGTATTTTCGGTTTTGGGACTCTTTGGCGCCGGGTGTATTCCGGAGCCTTTCGGACTTGTTTCTCGAGTTGGATTGCGCGTTGCGTTCGTCGGTCGTGTGACACGTCATTTCTGCTGTTTTTCCTCGTTAAGTCCCTCGCGAATCACAACTTTACCAAAACTCATGGAAATCATTAGTAGAAACCCCTAATAAGGTTATCTAAATATATTTTAATTCTTTTCCATGTTTAGTTGACAATTAAAAATATACGTTAACAAGTGTCAACAATGTCGAACTCAAACAAATATAACATGGGGTTCATGAGGCTCAAAAAAGGTAGACACGGGTTTAAGCTGCAAATCGGCATTTTAATTGGTCAAATTTTAGCATTAATTAATCATATAGTTGTGCTTAAGCCCCAAATAACCCACATAATCATCATTGTGAATAATCACCATTGCCGACTCCATCATCATTCTCATCATAAACCTTCTCATAATCCACATTCTCTCCATCCACGTTCTCATCATCCAAAGTGATCCACTATTCCATCAGTTTCCGGGCCGCTCGTGACCAAGTGAGCATGGCTGATATACCAGTTTTACTCTACGTAGAGGTGTACACTTTCATTGTGAGTCATGATTTACCCTTTCGCCCGAGGTGATCGGCCTCTTAACCCACTTCCAAGGAAGGTCAGCACGGTTCACTATGAAGTCTTTCAAAAGTTGTTAACTAGCCGATTAGCATCCCGCAGGGGAGCGTCTAGGCGAACGGTATCCAACACGACACCATTACGCAACCTAGGCTACCGCAAGATCGGCAACAACTAACGAACTAGAAAAGTTCCTCGTACTTGACTAAAGCCGAGCCATGTGGCTCTCACGCGGTTGTCTTGTAAGTCCCAACTTTTGCCAATAGATGAGTCCTTACGGAGAGCCAAGAGCATCATGTAAAAGCATGGACTCTCTCGCCCTATATCCATGTTGGTAAAGATCATCTTTTACATTTCATTGTTTATACCATTAGTCATCAGATCATAATTAATTAATTAGAGCACTAGCAAGAACTACCCAGATGCATATAAACCCAATAGGAGACAAGGTATAAGTCATCAATATCTAGGAAATCCTTAGGGTGACAAATTAAGACACATGCAACATGAATTGTAATTATAAAGTGCATAGGTAATAAGGATAGTCCCATGCTATACTTGCCTTAAATATCGATCCTTCTTCAAGTCCAAACCTTCCAAGACCTCCTTCTTGATCGTCAACTTCTTCAAGATCAACAATGTAAAGCTCACCGTCTATACTTGATTCCAATCAGCAACACACAGAACTAAATTAGAACAAGTACACCAACAAGTATAAAAACAAGTCGAAAAGTTTGTAAAACTAATCTACACATCACTATGATCACACAGACCGAAAAAGCACCCTAATTGGCGCTACGGTTTCAAAGATACGACTATTAGAAGTTTTATATAAAAGAAAAGAGATGACTACAAGCCTGATTTATTTTATTTAAACAAAATCATAGGAAGTTGTTAATTGAGATTAGGCAAATCGTATTTAATGTGAAAAAAAAACATGTTAAAACTAATCATATTTTATTCACAATATTTTGATATCAGTTACGCTAATTAAATTTTAACTTACAAAAATATAATAACAAGTGAGAATATATATTCGAATTATATATGGCACGTGTTTAAACTTGGCAAAAAATTACAATTTAAAGACATGAAAAGCATTGCGCTTTCGTATTAATCAATTTTATATTTGATTATAAACACATGAACATGTAACATTTTGAATGTTAGCACGTAGCGCATAAAGAACATCTAATTTGGAGGCAAAACAAATATTTAAAATATATATATCACAATAGGTGAGATACGGCATGTAAGGATGAACAAAAGACAACACATGGAATAGTTGCAGCATTAGTTGTAGGAATTATCTGTATGGAGTTTATTACCATAGTATTTCCAGATTTATTTTTCTAAAAGAAAACAGCCAGAAAACACCATACGATGTCATCAAAGCTAAGAGTGATGTCATCAAGCTAGCTAGCAAAAGGATGAATCGTAACAGCTACGAAAATTGGAACAGCTAGCAAGGAACCGTGCGTGGGAATACGGCGAGACTAAGCAGTGCCGGCAATGGCCACAGCAGTCCGCACGTCAAGAGCAGCTAGGCGTATTCCGCCGGCCGTGAGGATCAAAGAGGAGATCATGTGGACAACTCACCAAGCGTGATCGAGTCGGTCGGGGAGGCTCGGCTGCAGTGCGTGGCCTGAAGAGACTGACGACTTCTTCCTGTGATCCATGGCAAAGTTGTATGAGCAACAGAGAGATCGAGAGGTAGAAGGAGATGGCACCTACGATTTCGTAACTTTGGTGGGAATTCGGCAGAGGGTCGATGACGGAAGTGGAGCAGCAGACAGCATGCACGGCAGCGGCGGCTCCGGTCCTTTCTCGGCGAGATTCCAATTAGCCAAGGCAACAGGAGCTAGGGGCGAGGCGGCTGGCTAGCTAGGGTTAGGACAGCGCTTAGACCGAGACGGGTGCAAAAGGGGTTCGCGGTGCTTTGCTTTGTAGAGGCGCAGGCATGCGGAAATAGAGGCAGGTCGAGCTGGGCTCCAGGCCGAGAAGGAGAGGAGGGAGGAGAGAAAGTTTTCTTTTTTTTTTTTTTATAGAATCTATTTTTTAAAAAAAATTTGAATCGCTTTGAATTTGGATCAAAACCACTCATCACGTTAAATCAAATGCAATAGCATGTATGCTCAAACATGTTTCTACTTCCTAGATAAATTTTAATTTAATGAAAATATTATTTTTCCTATGTTTTCATGAGCACAAAAATTTGAATTTAAATCATTTTAAATCTATTTTCGAAAGTGCGAATTTTAGGGTGTTACATGGACAAGACCTGTTGATTCCTTTGTAGGCCACCTCTCGTTAAAAAAGATTTGGTAGTCTTTTGTCTGCTCTTATAGAAGAAATTTCGCTCTTTGTTCTTTAAGAGTTAGCGGCCCTGATAGAACAATAAAAGCAAAGCTTGTTGAAGTTTGAGCTAGATAGCCTAGATAAATCTCCTTATCTTTCTAGTGTTTGACCTTGATTGCAAAGTGGGTTAAGTTTAGAAGCTTTTAGTTATAGACACCTACTGTTCCTTTGGGTTCGATATTAAAACTGGGTTGATCTCGGTGAAGTGCTACAACGGTATACTATCTGTCCGCTTGTGGATAATCTATCTTTTATGTGCTTAAAAAATACCAACAAGCATTTTTGGCGCCGTTGCCGGGGAACGGTTTGCTGATTTTGACTTAGTCTAGCTTAATCTTGTATTATACTTTTTACCTTTTATACTTTTGTCATTTATCTTTTTGTTTACTTCTATCTTTTTATTATGGAACCTAAACTTTTATATCAATATGGAGCACCATTGGGCTCATGTTTAAAGCCAGTAGGGTCATCCAAACCTATTTTATCACCTGGCTATGAGCTACGCATACATTAATTAAATTAGTGCAGGAGAAAACTTTTTTCTCGGCAATGGAAATGAGAACCCCTATTCCCACCTAGTTGATTTTGAGCAGACCTATGCATGTCTTCGCATTGAAGGCATGTCTGATGAAAATTTAAGATGGAAGCTTTTCCTTTTTCTTTGTTAGGAGAAGCTAAACGTTGGTATAATCGTCACGTTGGGAGTAGTCATGGGGATTGGGAACTTTTATGCTCTAGTTTTTGCTTACAATTTTTTCCCATCCATAAGGTTGTCAAACTTCGTCTAGAGATTCTATGTTTTAAACAAAAACCAAGGGAGTCTTTGGGTAAGGCTTGGGAACGTTTTGATCTGATTTTAAATTCTGGTCCCAACCTTGCTTTGTCAGAACCTTTGCTTCTTCAACATTTCTTTATAGGCCTTAATAGCAAAACTATGGAATATCTTAATACGTCAAGCAGGAGGTTTGTTCATGCATACCACTGCTGAACAAGATAGAACCATTCTTATGAATGTTCTGGATTGCCTTCCTGAAGAAAAGTTGCTAGAAGAAGAACCTAAAATAGCTAAATCTGAAACTTTGTCTAAACCATCTCAATCTTTAGCTATTTTAGAACCTGAACTACCAGAAGAAAAGGAGGAAACTCTGCTTTCTAATTTTATGTTTGAATTTGAGGATGAACTTTTTGCTGATTTTGGAAACACCTTATGATATCAAGTAATAAGAAAACCTCGAAGCACAAAAATTTTCTACCTTTAGATCCTTCTCGAGGGAGAATTTTTTGTAAAGACTACAAAAGAATTAGTATCTATTATGAATAGTGAGTGGTTAGTAGAGTCGAGCTTTCACCTGAAATAATTCGTCTAGACTTACCCTCCACTATTATTCAATTTCAATATAATAAAGATTCTTTTGTTAGTTTGTATAACCCTATGGTAGGAGTCAATATTATATCTACTACTTTTATGGAAAATTGCATTCGTGATAAACCTTTAACTCCTACTACAAAATTATTAAAGAATCTTTGTGGACATATTATTCTAAGTTTGGGTATTTTATATGCTTTAACCTGTTCATGTTAGTGGAATGAAAGTCCGGTTAACGTTTTATGTTTTTGATGTTATGGAATTTGATGTGCTGATAGGACAACCAATAGAAAGGTTTATTTGCGAAGGAAGGAAAGGGAAATTAGAACCTCGGCGTCAAGACACGGGGAACATAGAGCATACACTCAACACTCATGTGCGAGAACACCCATCGGTGGCAGCAAAACTGGGAATACCAACACAAGCAACGACGGGACCAGTTCGAGGCAAGCATGGCTACTCGCAACGCGCGCGAGGAAGCATTCCGGAGGCACCAAGGCTTCGATCCCGATCAAGTAGGCCTCCAGATAGCTTGGGGAGGACCCCGGTATCATTGCATTGCATATTTATTTTCATCAAACTTTATTTTATTTTAGCATGTTTAAATTTCAGCAATCTTGCATTCAAAAAAAAATCCAAAAATAGAATAAGTAGCTCTTCTTATGCTTTCATGCCTATACATATGAGCTATGAAAATGTTTAGTCTTAGTCCCTTGTTGAAATAATGAATAGTTGCTCTGTCTTATGTTTTGCCTGTGCCTAGTTTATAACTTGAATTTCTCTAAAGTTTGGGTTTAGTGGCTAAGTCTTAAAACTCATCTTGAAAAACCTGATTCATGTGGGTTGCATAAGCTCTATCCAGTCTAATTTGTTGCCAAATATGATATGGTACAAATAGATTTGCTATGATTTCATTCAAAAGAGAAACTTGACATCCGGGAATCTAATTTGAAGAAAAGAGAAAAGATATGGGCTATGCTAAAAAAAAAAGAGATGAAAAATGGACACGTGTCCGAGGGCGAGTAGAGCCCACGTCTCCAAAAAAAAAAAGAAAGAAAGAGAGGAAATAAAAGATAAAAGTCTAGGGCGAGTAGAGCCCACCTCTCCAAAAAATATTTAGTAATAAGCCCATAGTTTCTCGAAAAACAAATATAATCTAATAAATAATCCCGGATGAAAAAAGTTGATCAAAAGAAAGAATGAATAGTATTTCTATTACAACCGTTCTATCTGGCAACCGCCCAAGACTCTGAGACAGCTAACAAGCCCCGCTACGATGAAAGGTAATAAAGGGTAAGTAAAGACGTGCCATTTTGTTCAAACTATAGTAGAAAATCTTGTTATAAACCCGGCACTTGTGAAATATAATTGGCATAGTAGCAACTCCTCGATCAACAACCAAGTACTTATCTTTTTGCTCGAGGGACGCGCAAAAGGGTAAGCTTGGGGAGTTTGTTGACGGTCACTAACGACATATTTTTTTCCCGTCAACTTACTACCATAAAGGGAGTAAAACTACACCCTTTTATACTCATATACATTTATTACTAACATATTTCCACTAGTAGTGTCCAAAATGTATTTTGTAGTATTTATAATAAAAACAGTGAAAATACGACCAAAAGGCGCGACCACGGAAAGCGTATTTCAGAAGATCACAAGCCCGGGGTGGAAATAGGCCAAAAGCAGACAAAGTGGACCAAGCGAAGCCCATGACACAACTTTTCGGGACGAAAGACGATGGCCCGCCAAGACACTGGGCGACCCGAGCCCAAAGGGGTGCGGCCGCACCCTCCTCGGGGCGGTTCGAGCCCGGGTTCGACGTGGCGGTGCAATAAGTTACCTAGAGGGCGGTGCGGTGGTGTGCTGGCCGGTTCACTGTACCTAGACGTGTCCTTGAGGTCGGTTTAGGGGTATTAGGGTCATTTAGCTCCGCTCCCATGTGTATAAGTAGCTCCCCTCTCCTCCTTCTTCCACACACACCATTTGGAGTCACCTACAGCAGCACCACCTCACTCTCCACCACCATCTTCTTCTTTTTCTTCTTGTTTGGTTAGTGTTGGAGTAGAAGAGCTGCAAGGAGGAGCTTGTAATCTAGAAGAAAGTGAGCTTTGGTAATATACATCTTCCATGGATCTTTCTCCTACTTGCAAGTTCTATTTCTATGATCATGGTCTAACTTATGAACTAGAGTATTGTCTTGTTCATGTTATAGTGTTGATATATGAACTAGCATATAGTTTGCATATCATAATCTTGACATGTTCATATTCGTTCTTCATCGATCATCATATGCATAACATGATTCTAGATGGGATAACGGTTCGTCGTTCTTTCGGGTTTGCTCTTGTCTTAGTCCGTCCATCCGTAGGGGTGGGGATCTGGGGGACAAGAGTAGTGCTTCTAGTACGGCGGGCATGGTGCCCGGGTATTACGACACCTTCGAATATGAGAGCATGCCACGGTCGTGAGGGTAGGCGGTAGGGTCGTGACAGCCCTGTCCGTCCCTTGTAATCCCTCCACGTTCGCATGTAATGTAGGAGTTCGTAAATGCTTCCCATTGGGACGGATGGTACCGGGGAGTCTCCCTGTTATCCTAGACATAACCATGCTTATATTGTGTTAGCATATGATTCTAACTATTCATTTGTATGACCATGACTAGAATACATTAGAATACTCCATAGGATATTCATTTATTCTTTATCTATTTTCTTTATCCTTCTAAGGTGGATTCCAATGTGTGTGTCACACTATCTATGAATCGTATTGCTTACCACTGTTATGATCAAGTTGGACTTAGCGTACACACATTCCATCATCCAGATACCATGCTAGCTTCTTATATACAAGCCTTCCTTTGAGAAAATATAAATAATGATACCCTGAATACTTCCGGGTGAAATGCTACAATGATAGATCCGTGCGCTTGCGGATGAAATATCAACTATGGCAAGATCTATCACCGTTGATTGAAAGTGCGTTATCACCGACATGGTGGTTCCACTTAGTGATATCGACGGCTCGTTTCCTAGCGCCGCCATTAGGGATGGGTTCTAAACCTGTTTCTAGTGATTGCGCTAAGAAACGCCAACAGAGGTTCTCACTGTCCCTTGCCTATATGAGAGCGTGAAGGTATCAAAAGGCTTTTTCGATTAAATGGCAGTAAATGTCGCCTCCAACCGTCCCCTTCACCATGCCGTGTCCGGATATTTATAGGGAGGTTTTGGGTCGGCCGGTGGATTACAATGGGGTACAACTCGAGGGTTCATTGACGAGGAGGCCCGCCGTAGGGGCGTGTTTGTACATTCATTAGCTAAGGGTACAAAGGTAATCGTACTTGAGTGTCACCATTCGCCCTAGCGCCTGCCTTTCCCCTGTCCACCGCCGGTTTGGGGGCTGTTGGTATTTGATAAGCCTACTGAAATATTTATAATTTGTATAATCCCAAGTTTAACGGATACCGGTGAGCACTTCACCCGGAGAGAGGGTTTTAATATCGAATCCACAGAAAACGGGTGAGGGAGACTACGATCTAATCTTAACCCGTGAGTAGCACAAGACTTAAGAAGGTTGAGATAGCGAGAGAGAGGATTACTAAGATATCTAGTTCTTATCTTGGTATGCTATGTTGATATTATCCTTATGGGGACGTACTCAAAGGAAAGCGAGGGACGAAACGTGCAATCCTCCAAAGAATGGGGTCCTACTTGGCCTATCCAACGGGAGGTGGAATCTAAAGGAATCAATGGTACCGTCACTACCACGAACTACCACACTCTGAAAGGTAGGGTGCATCTAACGAGATACCCGAGTCCAAACACCACCTTTGCACTACGAATATTACTCTAATCTAGGCGCCAGATTAAAGTACTCAAAAGAGACTCGTAGACCAATAAGAACAATATAAACAATATTACTTACTAAAAAGAAGAAGTAGATTACCGAGTAACTCCAAGTGTAGGTTAGCTTCCACCGAGGTACAAGTTGTGGAGGTAGCACCGACAAAGCCAGACCACCTCCTCCGGTCCCTTCCCTCTCTCTATCTCTCTTGTTCTAAAGATTAGATCTATCTAGATCCAATCCTCTCTTGCATGCTAGCTCTTCTAGATCTATTTCCCCTGTCTAGACCTAGGGGGAGACTCGGGGTCTCAGCCTATTGATCTTGAATGATAATGAATTAGGATTTTACCCGGGGTCGGGGGTGCGCTTATATAGCCCTTGGCGATAACGATGGCCCTTGGATCAAACCGACCTTGAGCAATGGCGTAGATACAACCTCAATGTCGGTTACAAACCGACCTACGAAGCGGGCCTGGTTTGGACTCAGGACTCTAGCGGTCGCCATGGATGGGCCTAGCGATCGCCAGTCCATCATGGAGTTTGGGCTTCAACTTTTGTGGGTGCGTAGATCTCGTCGATAGCTTTCCAATGACTGGTATTTTTGCTGGAAACGGAGTCCGGATGAGAAAGTTATGGCCGTTTTAGTGAACTCGCTCTGCAATCGATATCTTTTGATTACGGACTCGAATATAGCAAACAATATATCTGTTTTGATCGTCTCGACGAGCTCTTTGCAATGGTGCTATCTTGAAATATGTTTGTAACATGTTTTATGCTTCATATGTCTTGCAAACTCTAGCCTTTTCCCCTGTTTAGTCCCCGAAAAAATATATAAATCACCAAAACTTGTGGAACTATATTAGTAAAGCCCCCTAGTCTATTCATTTTATGCTCTTATTTCATGTTTAGTTGACTAGTAATATTATGCTATAACAGGTGCCAACAAGCTCCCCAAGCTTACCCTTTGCTAGTCCCTAGCAAAGCCAAACTTAGCAATGGATCAGGAGTTGCTAGAACGCTTTCATGCCCGAAAAGTACACATGCTTTCAAACAAAATTTCTCTCCTGATAAGAATAAACTTGTTCAACTTTTAACTTACCCATATTACCTTAACCATGGAGCATATAGCCTTTTCTTAGGATCTTGGGTAATTGAAAGATAGAACAATCAAGTCAAGCACAATATCTCAAACTCATTGTTCAACTATCATTCTCGAGTTTTTTGCGAAGTTTTCAAAATAAAACTCAAAGTTCTGGTATGACCCTCTCAAGTCTCTCATTTGTGGTATTTGTGGATCCTCACTAAGGTAACAAGGTTGTTTTGCCTTTCTCTCATAATATATGGTATTTTTGGCTAAGGCAAGTAGGACACTATGCCTTCTTCTCTCTCACCCTATATCTAAGGCTTATATCCGAGCTCATAGGTGGGAGAAAACTACATCCGCTTACTAAGCATATATTATAAGTTCAAGCAATGGATCCAAAGTCACGAGTCATACTTGATCAAGTGATGCATGTGTATGGTGGAATGAATATGGTGGTAAGTGATGGTAGGGAATGCAATGAATGCAATGAGGTGTATCTCATGGATGAAGGGAAAACCTAATTCTACTTTGGCTCCTTGAAAGATCTTCCCTCTTTGGAATTTGGAATATTTATGAGAACTTGGGTTGTATCTCTTTTTCTTTCTTTTCTCATTTTTTTTTTATTTATTTTTTTTTATGGAGAGGCGAGCATCTAAGTACCCATTGTTTTCAATTTGGACACTTGTCTATTTTTTAACTCTCCTTTATTCTCTTTTTTATTATTATTATTTTTTTTTTTAGAATACAACCCAAATCTCTTTTATAATAACTTTTTTGAGAGATAGACAAGAGTAACGGAGCTTTGTAGGATATTGGTTTGGATATGAACAAGTGGAAGGGTGTAGGGAATATTTTTCGTTGCTCTATCCCGGGATAGGAGTAGAACATTTTTAGTGGATATGTAGTGGATGCAATATAGATGTTTATGATAGTGAATGCGCATTTCTGGGTGGTGTATATGGTGGTGTAGTGGTGGATGCGTACTTCCAGGGTGGAAATAGCATATGCATGAATGGAGTCGAGTGGAGTGGAGTGGAATGTAATAGAATGGAATGAGATGGAATGAGATGGAGTGAGATGGAGTGTATATGATCAGCATGACAAGTTTCTAAGGGTCGACAAAGATTGAACAAACTCAATGCAAAGCAAGCGGCCTATATATATATATCAAAAGGGGTTTTCCTAATCTAGGGTGCATGTATATATGGCTGTGGTAGGAGGTTCAACACTCTGTCACACAGGAACTTATCATGTGCACTTTCATATTTTCAAAATAAATCTCCAGAAATCTAGTATCACTAGGAGTAAGATCAATAGCAGCTCAGACTCTCATATATCATATCCGTCAATTACCTAGACTTTAGAGCAAGCATTTGCAACCCACAGGTTTCAGGTTCAAAGTAAGTCTTAAGTCAAAGCAGTTTTTGTATTTAAGGCTCAAGAGAAATTAAGTTTGAAAGCTAGGTAATGAAAAAGGAATTACGACAGAGCAACTATTCATCATTTCCATGCATGAGAATTAGCTTTAGAGATCATTTTATTTTGGCAGAAAAGCAACCTCTGGTACACTCCTTCTATTTATTTATTTATTCCCAAACTCTAGCAAAGACTCTTTAAACGACTAGACTTTTATAAAACTAGACTCTTAGCAAACTTTTTAGCAAACCAAGAAAACCAAATATTTAGCTAATAATAATAATATAGTAGAGTAGAGATACTTATCGGGATAAGCTCGGGGGTGCTCTCCCCCAATTTGGATTGAAGTGTAGGGTTATTGATGATGAGGAAGTTGAGGTAGATGGCGATGATGATGTCGACCTATCATGTCTCTCTCCCTTCGACCGCTGAACTCAAATAGACAACAAAGCTAGTGGAACTTGATTAAGCATTAGGGGTTAGCCACGTTAGCTTCATGTGCCTAGAGATGGATCATGATTATTCTAAGTAAAAACTTCAGCAGGAAAATATTTTTGGAGTTTTATAGATTTACATGTATGCAAAGAACTATGATGCAAATGCAATTAGATGAATGCATAATTATTTTTATGCCACCATGGTGAATATCCTTATGGGTTGTTACACACCACAAGATTATTCACATGGGGCTTTAGAATTTTAATGTAATACTAATGCAGAAATTAAATATGCTAAAGGATAATGATTATGCAAAGAAGTAAATATGATATGCATTAAATATGGATAACTACCGATCTTACCTTCCGGCGAGGGTTCAATGTTTTAAGTCCTTTGAACAAGACTACTTACCTTGGTTACTTCTTGAGTGTATCATCTGATCTTAATAGTTGCATCTCCCCGAGATGGAATTACGTAGATGTTGTCACCCATGTTCTTTTTTGCTGGTCCAACATTTTGAAGTAAAGATTTGATAGTAGGAGTTGGCGGCTTCTCGTTTTGTGCGCATGCTTTGTGGGTTCAAGACATTCACTTGTTGAATTTTGGGGAGTGACAGACTCCTCCATATTTTACTCCAAGTGTGTCCTGGCATGTACAAAGACAAGGTAGAGATCAAGTGCATGGGCCCCTGTTGGTGGTAAAACACCAACAGAACCAAAAATTCATTCTTCTCTAAAACCTCATGCATATTAAACAAGAAAAAAAAAAGTTAATGTTTATGTGTTTCCTTTTCTATAACAAGGGTGATAAGATTAGAAGATGGAACATGAATGTTGTAATATTTTTACTAGTACGATTAGGACTATAAGATCAAGAGGGTGGTGTTAGGAACAACAAATGAAACAAAACATATTGAGCTAATAAAGTTGGATCAAGCAAGGGCGTTACTCAAACATGTTTGGTTCTTTATTTATGAACATGCCATAATTAAGGAAAGCTTTATTTAATGACAACTCACCTCAAGATGTTACCTTATTATTAGAGCATGATGGCACTGTAGCAACTTGTGGTGGTGCTTTCCTTTTTGCTTGAAGCTTTCTTTATTTGGCCTCTTGTGTAACTTCTTCCTAACTTGTCTTCTTTCTCTTTATTCCATAAGGTTCTTCTATATGAGTGTGTCCTCCTTGTGAAAGGTTTGTTGTATCTTGCTTCTTCTCGGTGTGAGTTCATCTCGGGACCTCCCCAAGCTTATTTGAGAATTTCTCTTTTTTTTTTTAAGCGGGGGTTAGTCCAACAAAATATACCAATATATACAAAGCAATTTTTAGTTCAATAACCAAACTAGACTCCATGTCTAATTTAATTAAGGAAGGCGTTCTAACCTAAGCACCACACTTAATTTAAAAGCCTTTGGAAGTACTCAATTTCAGTAATTCCAAACCAAAACGTACTATGGTGGACAAGGGTAGTATGGAAGCATTATAGGGATTTACTCAAAGCGGAGAGAGATGAAAAGCATGACAATAGTTGTTTAGCAGATTGAGCATGTCTCAAAAGGTAGAGGCAACCAAGATAGTGTAGCAAGCGTGGCAAGGAATATTTCTATGCATGTGATTTCATGTTGCACAATGATTGGTTGGACATACCTCACATTGTCATCCTTCGCTCTTCTTGCTCTAGACCTGAAATGGTTAGCGACAAGAATACCCGAAGGAATATTTCCTCATTTATATCTCTATGCTTATTTCACAAGGGTATTATAGCAATAAGGTAAACACTCATGTTATTTCTCAAAAGTGCTTATTTAAGGACAGACAAGCTCGTCCTTGGGAAACCATTGAATTATGATTCATGATGATGAAGTGGTTTCCCTTCCAACATCAATCTACCTCAAGATTTTATGCCAACGAGATCTAGAATATTTATTATAGATGTATGCATCTACAACCACCCTTTCAAAATCTATAGGAGGAGAGAGAATGAGGGGTTGAAGATCTCGTGTGTGATAGAGAGACTAGGTGATTCAGGTAGGTGATCATGTGAACATGGACTAGATGAAGTGTCTATGAAGCAGCTCTCATACTCACTGATGTTGTCTTCCTTTTCAAACTCCAAGGTTAATTCATCATGGTTGTCTAAGGGATCCCTTGGGTTTGTGTCTCTCGGGCCGATAATGTCTAAGATGTCGTCCATGCAATCAATGGCTGTGGTACATAGGTTTTAACATTCTCAAGCCATTGTTGTTGTCCTTCTTGGTTTTCTGATAGTCTTGATGATTCCCATACTTAGGTTGTTGTGGTAAATTTCTAGGATCATCATGAGTTTCAAGGAAGGAAGCATATGTAGATTCATCAGGGTCAAGGATGGATTTAGAGATAGGTTTGAATAAATCATCTTGTCTAGGCATAGAGGGGAGAAGATAAGATTGTCTTCTAGATAGCTTTGCTCTCCTTCTATGGCACGATCAGACATACCATCCTTGGGTTCTTCTCAATGTCTTTTGAAAGGATAAACATATTCAATAAGAGACTTCTCCTTAAAGGAATCTGAATTATAGTCATTGGGAGATCTCTTGTATGGTTGAGGATTTATTGTTCTCCCAAAATCACTAAGGCTAAAATCATAAGGGTCTTCCAAAGGTGGAATTTCTTCTTCTTTTGGGGGATTTTGGGATGTTGATGGTTCGGGATGGATAGCTATGTCTTGGGATTGGAATTGTTGCGAATTAGTTATCGTAGTTTCCTCTCCTTGATCGGAGGGTGATTCTTCCTTTTTCTCGGGAAAAGTTCTAGTGGAGGTGGCGTATCCACAACATCTGTCAATAACATCTCTTGCTTCTCTAACAGACGGAGATAGGAATGCGCCTCCCGAAGCTGCACTAAGGTCCCCTGCATCTTCCTTATTAAGACCTAAATAAAAATGTTGAAGAAGGACTGGGTCTAGAATACCAAGGTTTGGGCCAGTGTTGATGAGGTCATTGAAACGATCCCATGATGCAGCAAGAGACTCTTCTTTATGTTGTTTAAAAGTTAGAAGTTCTATTCGAAGACGGGCCACTCGGAGGTGGGAAAGAAATATAGACAAAATTTGGAGCACAATGTTCCCCAATCTCCTTTCACTTTCTCTACGTTCAAGTAATACCACTATTTAGCTTTTCTGTCAAAGAGAACGGAAAGAACATCCGGCGTAAGGTATTGTCGGATATGCCTTCTATACGGAGGCAATTCAAGATCTCCTCAAACTTTCGTAGGTGTGAGTGTGGGTTGGCCTCGCCTTCTCCCGAAGGCTAGTTTTCGAACCATTCTTATATATCCCAAGCATAGCTCATAGGACTTTGTTAGGATAGGCTCTGATTTAGGTTGCCTAAAGCTTTTCGGCTTGTGGGTATATGATATTTATAGATAGGCGTGGAATCCATAATGAAAAAAAGAAAAGAATAGAAGGGATAAAAAAGATAAAAGAATAAAAAGAATATGATACAAGGATAAGGTAGATTCGAAGTCAACTCAAAGCAACCGTCTCACGGCAACGGCGCCGAAATGCTTGTTGGTATTTGATAAGCCTACGAGAAATATTTATAATTTGTATAATCGCAAGCGAACGGATTTGGTGAGCACTTCACCCGGAGAGGGTTTTAATATCGAATCCACGAGGGGAAGCGGGTGAGGGAGACTACGATCTAATCTTAACCCGGAGTAGCACAAGACTTAAGAAGGTTGAGATAGCAGAGAGGATTACTAAGATATCTATTTCTTATCTTGGTATGCTATGTTGATATTATCCTTATGGGGACGTACTCAAAGGAAAGCAGGGACGAAATGTGCAATCCTCCAGCAACAGGGTCCTACTTGGCCTATCCAACGAGAGGTGGAATCCAAAGGAATCAATGGTACTATCACTACCACGAACTACCACACTCCGGAAGGTACGGTGCATCTAACGAGATACCCGAGTCCAAACACCAGGTTTGCACTATGAATATTACTCTAATCTAGGCGCCAGATTAAAGTACTCAAAAGAGACTCGTAGACCAATAAGAACAATATAAACTATATTACTTACTAAAAGAAGAAGTAGATTACCAGAGTAACTCCAAGTGTAGGTTAGCTTCCACCGAGGTACAAGTTGTGGAGGTAGCACCGACAGGCCGGCACCTCCTCCGGTCCCTTCCCTCTCTCTCTCTCTCTTGTTCTAAAGACTAGATCTATCTAGATCCAATCCTCTCTTGCATGCTAGCTCTTCTAGATCTATTTCTGTCTAGACCTAGGGGGAGACTCAGGGTCTCGACCCTATTGATCTTGAATGATAATGAATTAGGATTTCACCACGGGGTCGGGGGTGCGCTTATATAGCCCTTGGCGATGCCCGCTTTTAACTATATATATAATATATGTATGTTGTATGTTATTTGTGTATGCATCGATCCATTTGAAACTTTTCGAATCGGCGTATACATGTCATTGGCATCGTAGAATCGAATTCGAAAACCAATTTAATTTTAAAAACAAAATGAATCATCAATCAAAAAAAAGAGCAAATGAAAAAAAAACCCTATTGTTTGTCCCGGTTCTAGACAACACCGGGACAAAATGACTGACCACGTGGCCGGTAAATATGCAAAACCCCCTATTTTTGTCCCGGTTGGTGTCTATAACAGGGACAAATGGGCTTGACCACGTAATTTGGTGAAATGCAAAAGCCCCCCATTGTTCTCCCGGTTGTTGTCTAGAACCGGGACAAACTTAGTTTTATCGGTTCTAGTGCTACTGATTGCAACTATTAGTTCGAGGACCGCAACCCCGGTTACGGAACGGGACAAATGGGCACGGGGAAGCGAGGGGATAGACCACTTTCCCTGCACTAGTGATAGCTCCACATATATTTCTGTAAACCTGGGTTCATCTTGCAAATTATTTACACCCCAAGCCCGCCAATCGAGTGTACGCTTTGTTTGGCTTTGGTAAGAACACTTGCAAGGCGGTGGTAAGCCGCTTGGGATATTGCTTTCCACTTTCACCACCACCCGGTCGTGTTAGTTGATAGGGATAATACTTTTGTGTTGTCTTTTGTTGTCTTCTAACAATGACAGGTTTTTCATATCCACCGACTTATGACGGTGTAGGTGCTCTTCGACCCTTCTTTCTTTTTTCTTTGTAAGACTTGCGGCTCAACCCGTAGCCGTTGGAGCTCGCATCACGAGTGGTCGTAGCTGTGCCTCCCCGCCTGCCCCCACGGGCGCATGGGGGCTGCATCGATGGTTTGCCGCTCCACCGCGGTTCCCCGGCTGCTCCGTTGCCCACTTCCTCGGCCGGAGGGCGGGGCTCGCTTCTTCTTCCTCACGATCCTCCTCGGCGGGGGTCTTCGTCTTGAGTGGCGTAGGCGCTCTCGGCCTTGCGAGGCGGGCCTTGGTTCTCGAGGCGGCTGGAGCTCGCGAAGGAGCCTTCGCCTTTCTTTTGTAGACCATGTTTGTGTGGCTTCGTGAGATGATCGCCCGGCCCCCACGGTGGGCGCCAAATGTTGGGGTCGTGACTCCAAACACGAGGTAACCCTCGCCCGGCCGAGGCCTTGCGCAGGTCGGGACCTTGCGGCGTAGGTCGAGGCTTAGCGTGAAGGGGTTCGCTCGCGACTTCCCGCCCAAGCGATGCCTCGGGCGAGGAATGCGGCGAAAGCGAGGGATGGCGTAGTAGAGAAATTAGGGCTTCTTTTACTACTTCACCAACCGTCCATTACAACGAGTACGTCTTCTTTTTATAGGCGGCGCACACGCCTTGGCCAATTTACCGAGTGCCCATAAATATGCTCTGAATTTTCCCTAGGGGGCGACAAAACCGAGGGTAAAAGCGGTCTTCATCCGGACAGCCTAGGGGTGGCGCTTCTGGTCGGCCCAACCAAATGGGGCGCGCGTTGGCGTCATCGGGGCCGGCCCGGCTAGGAGAACCGGCCGGCTCCCAGCGTTGGGCGCCCTCCAACCTTAACGGGCGGCCCGGCTTGGAGGACCGGCCTGTCTTCCTCCTTGCTCGGAGCGGGCCGCACGCTGCCCGCCCCCTTCCCTTCGCTGCTCCTGCGCGGGCGGCACACAGCCTCGGCGGGCGAACGCGGCGACTCAGCGAAAGCACGGCGGCGTGTGCGGAGCTCGGGGCAGGCTCGTGCCCAGCAACCTCGGGGGCGGGCGGACTCGGCGCACCCCTCGCCTCGGCCTTGGCGGGCTCGCGCGGCGTCCGGCGGCGGCGCGCAGGTGAGTCGGGCGGAGGCTGTGGCTGTCGATTCAGGCGGGCTCGCCGCCAAAGACGCGGCCTTGGCGGCGCGGTGGGCGGAAATCGCGCAGCTGGCTCCCTGCGCGCCGTAGGCGGTGACCTAGGGCGGGCCCCACACGACACCGGCGCCCCCGCGGGCCTTGCGCCACGTTCCCGAGAGCCGGGGCTTGGGAGGGGCCTTGCGCGGTCGTTGCAGCCGACTCCCGTCGGGTCCTCGCGCCTGGGCTCGCGGGAGGCCTTGCGGTGGGGCCTACGCCGGCCAGCTGGGCAAGGGCCTTGCGCGGGCGGTCCTTGCGCCCGGGTGGGCGTGCGTGCCTGGTGGCCTTGCGCGGGCAGAGCCGCGCGGAGGTCCTGCCAGCACCTTGCGCCCGGCTTGGCCCCTTTAGCCTTGCGCGCTGGCCGACGAGGGTGGCTCCGCCGCTCACTGGTCCCCGAGTTCCTGCAAGCTAGACACAATCAAGAATAATGACGAGTGTTGTTTATATCCGTAGGCCCTGCGCGTTCTTGATCGGAGGTCTCCACGCGTGCGAAGGTTCCTCGGTCTCGGCTGTCCGAGGTAAGCCCAAGCCTTCAATTCCTGCATGTTCGGAGCGAGGGTGACTTTTTGTCAATCGTGCGGACGCTGCGCAGGTTCACCACTCGGTGCACAGGCCCAACACTACGCATGCTGTATAAAGCGAGTTTCTGGGGACACTGGAGAAAATAGAGCCATGCTAGTTCTTTCAGTGGATCGATGGACCAGAAAAAGTTTCAACCCAAGAATTCGGCTCTTCCTATATGGTCGGTCTAAGTCATCTAAACCATACTATGAGTTCAAACGTTATCACTACAGGAATCGAGTGCTTTGCCGAGTGCTGGATGCACTCGGCAAAGGCACCTACGCACTCGGCAAAGGCATTGCCGAGTGCCCCCCACTCGGAGAAGCCCACTCGAAAAAGAATTACTCGGCAAAACATTCTTTGCCGAGTGCCAAATGTCGGGCACTTGGCGAAGGTTTCGCCGAGTGCCATGTCAGTCTTTCGGCAATGGAAACGTCGTCCGTTATAAGCTGGGCGCCCTTTGCCAGTGTCAAACGTCGGGCACTCGGCAAAGATTTGAATTTTTAAAAAACTTCGCCGAGTGTTATGTCGATACTCGGCAAATTACTGATTTTACCCAAAAAAATAAACTTTGCCGAGTGTAATATTGGCGACACTCGGCAAAGTAATGGTCGTTTGCGAGTGCCGCCCATGCACTCGGCAAAGCTGGCAATTTCTTTGGCAGCGTGCCCGGCTTTGCCGAAAGTGCTTGCACTCGGCAAAGCTGGGATTTTTTTTTTTTTTTTTTGTTTCTGTTGATTGATGCTGCAAATACACATATACATATACCATAAGCATTCATATATACACATAAACCACAAAGGTGACGGAAAACGTGGCCGTATGGTCCTGTTATCCTTTGCCTAGTGTATTATTTTGCCGACGGCCACGCACTCGGCAAAGACATAATTTTCCGAGTGTTGAACACCGCCGACGGCCTGGCACTTGGCAAAGATGTCTTTGCCGAGTGCTCAGATTGGCACTCGGCAAAGATGCTCTTTGCCGAGTGCCCGACGTTTTCCACTCGGCAAACGTTTTCGCACTCGGCAAAGAAGCGGATTCCTGTAGTGTATGTACCTCCCTACCAAACCCACCAGAAATGTCAGAGGAGGAGAAGACGGATGCTATTGCTAGACGTGTTGCTACCCTATATCACGCCACTGTGAAGTTCGTGTGGAGCTGCAGAGGCCTAATCTGGGAGTGGAGAAATTTACTTCTTTCTTTCAGTGCTCTCTAAGGGCACATGTAAGTTTTGTAAGATATCCATAGAAATTGTTTCTCAATCCATTTAGTAAAGTGTTGGTGTTTTATGTGTGAACTGCATGTTGGATGGCTGTTGTGTGACTTTTAGGAGTACATATATGATCCAAAGTCGTATTGGCCTTCTACTGAGGAAGTGGATGAGTTCATATGTGGAAAAAAGATATTACCATGAGAGAGCAATCCTTGGCCTACTTTCAAGTGTGGGATATTGGCTCGTGAAAGGGTGATGCCATCAAAGCTTGGTTATGGGTACTATTGTGGAAACTTCACAGTGATTTCTGGGTGGGTAACCGAATGACTTTAGTTGAGATTGAATCACATCGTATTTCACCAATTCTGACTCATTTGGTGAATTCTGCAAGATGGACTGACGTGTGATTGGGAGACCTTTAGTGGTTGTTGGGTGAGTTCTTGGGAGAGCTCAGGCTCACTAACGAACCTTACAGGAAGTAAATGAAAACAGAGAGGAAGATGATATAAGACAGGAGTATGCGTTGCTCATTCAATCCATTGAGACTATGTCAAGGTGCAAGAAGACATGTGGCATGAGCGTGGAAAACCCACACGTAGGTTCTACAAGAAGTCAGAGCTATTGGAGTATTGGATGAGGAATAGAGATAGGTATGCAGCATACATGGATATAGGAAAAGAATAACTGTACAGTACATGGGAGTACCATATCATACAATTGGAATATAAAAAGAAAGACAAAGTGAAGAGCCTCGGATGGAGGCAATGAAGGCTTCGTTGGTGAATTGCCTATACCTCATGGTTAGTAGTAACCTGGTTTAGTTGTAAATTTGTGGCAATTTATAGTTCATGGTGATTGCTATAAATTTGACATCTTAACGTGTTTGAAGATCAATTTTTACCATTTCAATTGCACCCCTTTCATATCCCTGCTCATCCTCATCTACCTCTTCAACCTCTTCTTCCTCCTCTTCCTCATCCATATTGTCTCCTTCATATCTCCTTCCTCCAAGCCTCTAGAGAATTATCATCATGTTTCATGTTGGCCTACTCCTCCTCCTCCTTCTCAAATGTGCTGGCATCAAAGTCATTCACCAAGTCCATATTATAAGACCATCCCTCTCTCCCCATCTCCTCACCTGACAATAGAGGGGACAAAACTGGTTCAAAGGCTACGGGCTCCTCCAACATGTGTGACTCTTGAGTTAGGTTCTCAACGGACTCAACTTCCTCCTCCTCTGTCATTTCAATAACTCCCAAGTTGTTTCTACAGACCTATGCCTATGGCCCATGTCTACCACCACCTCCAAACATATTCACATTTGCACCTTTCACAACCTCCTTGTACAATGCGCCTCCGATGACAACTTCATCAGCACATAATGTTCTATCTCCTATTTTCCTTTCAAAAATCAAATTGTCCTTGCAATGTGACTTCACAAAAAAAAAAAAAAAAAAAAAAAAAAAACTTATCCCATCCACGGCAAACAATACCCAAAGGAATCACTAAGGCTAGGCCAACTAGCAAACGATTCCACTTCTTCATTCATATTCTCAAACTCCCCATTTTCTTTGACCCTTCCTCCGTAAGACATACACACTAAACGGTCCATCTACAAAATTTGGACTTGTATTAAGTGCATCACATTTTCAAATACATCCCTAGCCATAGGTAGGGAACATCAACGTGGAAACTTGCACCGAGGAAACACGGAATCTACAGGGCTATACCTTGCTTGAGCTAGCAGGAGTGTTTTTTTCCCTCAAAATTCGAGCCTAAAACACTGGATTTTTGCTCAAAATTGCTAGGTAGCAGTCGGGCGGCGGCAGATGGGGGCTTTGCTCAGTGCCTTGGCGGAAGCGATAAGTGGGAGATCGAGAGACAGAGGGAAGGAGGGAGAGAGAGACAGAGAAAGAGGAGGTTGTATGGGACTTGAAAGTCACGCCCGCCGCACCAGGCAAGGTGACCCAGCGGCAAGGTGGACCCCACGCTACGACCACGCCAGCGGGAGAGGCTGCGTGGTAGGTACGACGATGCCGGTACATGAAGTGCGGCAGGAAGACACTACCACACCACCCGCGTTGGTGTTGCCAAAAGGATTTAGAAATATAAGATTTCACATGGGTTAATATTAAAATACTACCTCCGGTCCGGCATAGCCTGACATGGCAGTCTCCTGAACTATACTTTGACCATTCATTTATGTTATATTATATTGTGTATGATAATAAACTTATAATTATTGGATAATCCATTAGGTTACAAATCCAATAGTATCAAGTTTGTATTACAAGAGTTAAAATATACTAGCCAAATTATATTAGTCAAAGTTTATAAAGTTTGATTGTTGACAATACATGAAATGCCTTAGAAAATGGACCGGAGGGAGTATCTTTTAAGAAAGGATTAAAAATAAAAATGGTTGCAACATCGATCACTATGCATGATTTGTACTGCAAGAAGGATCAAAGAATGGACAAGTGCGTATATACGCTTGCATAACGGAGGTCAGAGTGTAATCAAACCTGGCAGTAGTAGATCAAGTGCAGCTTCTTAATCCATGTCAGGAACTTTCTCCTCGACAAATTCTGGCTCTGGAATACAAGTTCAGTTTTTCGCATCAAATTGCATGGCATGGTTTATGCTTTCCCTACTGACCAATAAATTTTGTTTTGGGTATTAAATACATGGTATCAACTAATGAAAATGTTCTATATCAAAATCTTTTTAAATAGTTAGATCAGATACAAGAAAACAATGTATATATTTGCCAGTTGGGTTTGTAATATTATAATTTACTAGTACTTTACAATATTATAATTTATTAGGTGTTTTCCATATCCTTCATAATAATAAGGTGTTAAAGTCGTTAGAGTTTAAGAGAACAGGTCAATGTAAAAAATGGCGCATATTTGTTACTGGATAGGGCAACATAATTCATGAGAATAAAATTTCAAATTCGTAATGATGCCAAAGGACTTCATATTGCTGTGTGTTTTTACGAAGAGTATAAAATACTATCGCTTTGCTACATGCCCAATTAAATGTTGTGTATAGGTTACATCTATGTAGTCATGGAGGCCCATGCTCTAATCATTAACTTAGAGCAACTTCACTAGATTGAGAAACACATATTCTTTTCCTATATTCTTGTAAAAAGGAGATTGAGGAAGAGAAAGAGAGTTCCAGTAGATCTCTTTTTTTCAATCCCCTTTCCCTAAATTTTTCTTAATTGAGAAAACCTTAGGAGGCATTCAAGTAAGCACAGCCTAGGTACTTTTTAACGATTTAATACATATAGAAGCAAAGCTGCCAGGAAGAGATTCCACTACCCGAAAAGCACATGTCTTCGGTGTTCGGTTCCAAACCAACATCAATTTAGAGCAAATGTCTTTGTTATTTTTATTAGACCATATACTAATGTACATAAGACCCTATTTAAACCAAATACAAGTTTATGTGAGTATTTAGAGTTTCTCTTAGATTCATGTGTTCATTTATATGTAAAAAAATCTGTATAGCACATTAATAAATATTCTTAGGAAAAAAAAACTCTTCCAAAAATCCAAAAAGTTTAGAGCAGCAATTAGATAGTCTTTATAAAAAAATGATTTAGAATTTTTGGAGCAGCGTTGAACTGTTAGAAAATCTATAATCCAGTAAAATGGAAAATTTCTATGAGTTGGGAATCGATAATGATGAGGGGTTTATTAGCGTCCTTTCAGCCTTGTTCGGTTTGGTGGGGATTGGAGGAGATTGAAGGAGATTAAATCTCCTACAAGTCAAAATCCCCACCCCCTCAATCCTCTTCAATCAATCCCCTCCAATTCCCTTTGGGAGGGGATAATTAATCCAACAAGGCTTTCATAGTTTCAGGGTGATTACTAGAGGTTGGGGCCTAGAACTGACACTGTTAATGTTAACAATGTCTGTTTTTGGTGAACCAACACTGGATAGACCCGCGCATATAATTTCAGTTTTGTGGTACATGCATAGACATTGTCTGGTTAGGGAATGCCGTGAACTTAGTGAAGGTGGGGAATCTAATTCCGTGATACAGAAAAAGGTACGTAGATGGATGTTTTATAAAATGCCAAATGAGAGAGAAGCTAGGTACATGAACACAAAAGCATCAATAAACCATGTGAGCGGCCAGGAAGAGCAGGGAGATCAAAACTGCGACCTTGCTAGCTGCGGGTTTGGGATGCGCGTCAGACGTCACTGACAGCTTGGCCTCCAGAATCTTGGCATCTATCACGCCGTGCAGCAACTTCTTCGCGCCAGCTGCTCCCTGGTCCATTGCTCACTCACTTGTTGCGATTATTTCGCAATCTCTGGTGTCAATTTTTTTTTTTTTTTTGGCTCTTGTGTGTATGTGTCCCCTTTGCAATTTCTACCTGGTCGAACGCTGCCCTGGATGTGTGTATATATAGGCGACGTAGGTGCAGTGATTAATTTGGCCAGCATTCCTTCCTTCTTTGAAGGTCAGTTGATAAGGGAATTTTGCTCACGCAGAGTTTTGCAGCAAGGGATAGGAAGGGGCAGAAGTAGAATCGCAGCAAGGGATACCGAGTCGCACAAAGGGAAGCGAAGGATAGACAACTCGGGGCCAATGTGGCAGGGGCTAATTCTTGTCGGTTTGCGATCGAACACACCAGTTTCATGCAACCTCAGCAGCCTATTCTGATGGTAGCATTCTGTTTCTGCTGATATATGTTTGTAGGAAGGTGAAAAACCAGACAGGATTATTAGCACTAACCTCAACTTTAACGGAAAGCTTCAGCCTGATGCTAGTAACGGCAACGCTCAGGTTTTCATTAACGGACGGAAATTACAAAGATTGAACTGAGAATTCTGAAGGTCTCAATTCTTGCTTACCATTGGTTTTCTATGAATATGGGATTGGAAGTTGCTATCAAATGTACATTGCAGTTCTACTAAGTCACTCTTCTAAATGAATCGGTCACGATCACTGTCTTTCATGCAGATTGCAAAGGTCCAATGCCCCCGTGATACTCACTTCTGGGTTTACCATGATGGTGGCTCCGAGGAAGAAGGACAAAACAATATCAAAGGGAAAATATGGGAGTCAGTATGTATCTTGGTCCAACATTCCTTTTTGGTTTTCTAAAATATCTTTGCTTTTTTGAAATTAATAACATGTATTGCCGTTTCGTTATTTTAGCATGACTTGTTTATCCTCTTCTTTTAACAGTCTTTGACACGTTTTGCCTGCGCCTTGGTTTCACTACCGGTGCCTCCTACAAACTTTGATGCGAAAAAAGATGAAGCCCCTTATTCATCAAGAACTGTACCTGACTACTTAGATCATAATAGAATACAAAAGCTTCTTATTCTTGGATCTCCTGGAGCTGGAACAAGCACCATATTTAAGCAGGTCTTACCAAAATTTATATCCATAACGCCTTCAGTTTCCCTATATGTTTCTGCAGCGTAACAGCGAGGTGCCATGTGACATATAGACTATAGCAGCAAGCATCACTCATCTATAGCTAGCTGTGTAGCATATTTATAGCTAGCTAATTAGAACCTTGGATGGACTCCAAATTTGTCATCAGTTCTAAGCTGAAAGTGTCGGTTTCTGCAGTACTCCATAAAACCTTACGCAGAATAGGTCTTATATACATTTATATTTGGCAAAATCAACACTTTTAACCTTGGCTTAAAGTTTATTACTAAAATTTGAGCAACAAAGCAACAAAAAAGGACTCTCTTTAGGAAATTCCTATAAGCTTTGTATAAAAGGCGGTTTTACCTCTGTCAAAAGTAGTCCCTTGTATTGATAGTGTGGAAATAATATTATTGTTTCAGAATGTTGATTTGTGTGGTTACACACTGAAATCTTCTCTAAGATAGTGCTGATATATGTCTACGTGTCTAGTTTAGTAATAATTATATGCGCATATAGATTTTAAATGAAAAATGGCACCATATGAGTTCCTATGTTGTTAGCCTTACTATTTATCTTGCATACATTTGCATGACATTTGGTTTACATAATAGGCTAAGTTATTGCTTATCTTGTATACATTTGCATGACATTTGGTTTACATAACAGGCTAAGTTGTTATACGGCAATAGATTTACTGAGGAGGAACTTGAGAATATCAAACTAATGATCCAAAGCAACATGTTCAAGTACCTGGGGATTCTGCTTGAGGGCCGTGAGCGCTTTGAGGAAGAGGCTTTGGCTGTATCAAATCACCCAAGCTCAGAGGGCGATGATTCTCAGCAAGGTATCAGGACAGCTGACGCTTGTTCTGTTTTTTAAAAAAAAAAAAAAATATTCGGGAGCTTATGCTGTATATTAAGCTGGTCTTTTCCATGCAGATGAAAATAAATCTTCAAGTTCTAATTCTTGCATCTACTCGATAAATGCAAAGCTGAGGAAGTTTTCTGATTGGCTTCTGGATATCATTGCAACGGGAGACCTAGACACGTTCTTTCCTGCAGCTACCCGTGAATATGCTGCAGTTGTTGATGAGCTGTGGAAAAATCCTGCCATTCAAGCAACGCGTATAAAAAAGAAAGGATGAATTGCATTTTCTCCCTGATGCTGCTGAGTATTTCCTAAACAGGGTATAAATCAAGTGTTTAACTTAAATTGATGCAGCCTATTTCTTTTGCTGATAACTTGCAATTAAGTAGAGTTACCCTTGATGTATCTTGTTGACCACTTGCATTTCATAGATTCTGCTAGATCAGCACTCCATATTATGACTGTTACTCTACTAGTGAATCCCTTTACCTATTTGTAATATTAATTAGCCTTTTTTAGCATGATTGCTAATTAGCCTAGGGTATATCTTTCCTTTGAATTTTGGGGAAATGGAATTGATGGTCTGCAGGTTTTTAACCATTTAAGATACTCTACGTTTCTAGATTTTGCTGGCCTTCTCTCATTTGCATAGAATGATCTTCCGCTCCATGCTAACTGATGTGCTGCTACTTATTTTTTTGCCTCTACTGTAATGTATTTGATTACCTAAATTGACATGTCCATTGTATGACAAATCCATGCAGGCTATTGAAGTATCAAGTAATGAATATGAACCATCAGAGAAAAGATGTGATATACGCTGAAGGAGTAACACAAGGGAATGGATTGGCCTTTATTGATTTCACTTTGGATGACCGGAGCCCGATGTCAGAACCCTTCGGTGACAATCACGATGCATACTCTCAACCAGTGAACAAGTAAAGTCTATCTTCATCCTCATATCTCAAGCACACTGATACTGGGCTTCGTTCTTGTATCTTGTAGTCAATTTTGATGTGTTGGAATTGTGGAATCATATCTCTTGCTACCATTTTCCTTAATTCAATAGCATAGTATGCAGGTTGCATTTTTTTTCATCTGTCAAATTCTTTCCCCTTTAGAACAAGTTTGAAAAATTTTTTTTTTTTGAATTTTCACCGGGGAGGCGCTCCCCACCTGAATATATTCAAGTGCCCAAAATGGCTGATAACCTCGTTTTTGAGGAAAACGAGGCAAAACCCCGGTCGTCCGGTTAATTATGGGAAACCGGACTAAAAAACCGTACAACGGCCTCTTGGCTGAGGCTAGGATGTGGCTAATCCACAAAAGAAACAACAACAACAAAGCGCCCAAACACCGAGGGCTTAAAAAAGTGGCATAACCACGTAAAAGAAAAACTAGCGAGGAGAGGCTACACCAAGACACGAAGGAGCTCTTCAACGATGCCTCGGGAGGTGAATGACGCCGTAACGTAATCATCGCCAATAGCAGAAGCCGGCGAGGCTTGCGCCCGAGCCTTGTGTCGAGGAGAAGCAGCTGCAATGGTTCTTCAGTGACGCCCCCAACAAGGAAAATTCGTCAGCCGCTCGAGAGATCTGAGCTGAAGCCGCCGTAACCTTTTTGTTGCTACTTCCGGAGACCCACCGAGGGGACACAAGAATGCAAGCGTCCACGCCTGAACATAGGTGGTAGCCGGTCGCCGCCACACCATGGAGGCGGGGAGCGCACCGGCGGGCATCGCCGCCAAGACGAAGAAAGGGTGGGTGCCGGCCGCCACCACTCCACATCGAGCCGATAACGGACTCGGCCCGTGAAGGAGGGGGGCGCGCGCACCGGCAAGCGCCCTCACCCGGAAGAAGTAGGTGTTGTCGGCCGCCGCCACACCGCACGCCGGGCCGCGTCGGTTTCGCCCGCGGCCGGTGGGGCGCGCGCCCCGACAGGAAAAAAACCAATCAGGCCAAACGCCATCATAGTGCCTTGCCCCCCCAATTTGGCGAGGCGGCCCTCTTACAACCGTGAGCGTACACGGATGAGGGGAGGATCGTGGTTGGTCGCGCAACCCGCCGTCGGCAGCCCCACGGCCAAACTGGCTGGAACCAAGCTGCAGCTGGACCTGCACACCCGAAGAACACGGCAGACAGCCCCACCGCCGGCACGCGCGACCGAGACCACGCGCCCAGCGACATTTGAGAACCACGGAAACGGACCGAAGGAGTCGGCGTAGCACCTGCCATAGCGGGCAGCTCCCTGCCCGGGAGGAAGGGGGGCAGCGAGGGACGGAACCGCCCGAGGGGGCGGTCACCACCACGGGCCACGGGCCGGCCACCGCCGTCGGGCGTAGGCGGCAGCCGCCGTCCAGCATCCCGACGCCGGTATCGCGGATGAGGTCGTGGGCGAGGGGTCGCAGAGCGGCGGCGGGAGGTAGGGGCAGGCCACGACCACACGGGGGGGCGTGAGCGCCGGACTTTGCAGCCGGCGGAGCAGCTGCCGCAGCCTCGGCGGTCGGGAAGAAGAGTCCGCCCCGACCGCCAAGACGCACAGCGGCCCACCCCCGCCTCGAGAGGGCCGCTGGAGGAACAAATGACACGGATCGGGGCCCGCCGTGCCAGCCGGCCTTCCACGGCCCCGCGGCGTAACCGGCGGGGGCCACGGATCCCAAGACGGGGTCGGATCCGTAGCTCCATGGCCGCCGGCGGACGCGTCCCGCAGCTCAAGCTCGGAGGTAGGAGAAGAAGGGAAAAGGGGGAGGGAGGGTGGAGGAGCTGCTGTGGGGGGCCTTTGTGGCGCCTTACGGCGGGCCGCCATCGCCACGCGACCGGTGGTGGCGAGAGCGGCGGGGGGTGAGCTAGGGCGGGGAGGTTGGGGCTGGCGGCGGCGGTCGCCCTCCCGTCGCCCCGTCGCCCTGAGAGCGACGCGAGGGTACGGGACCGGTTGCCTCATCTGCCTTTATCTTCTCTCAGATACCAGCTGATTAGAGTAAGCGCCAAGGGCATGAACGAGGGCTGCAAGTGGGTGGAAATGTTTGAGGATGTTAGCATGGTGATCTTCTCCGTAGCGCTCAGCGATTATGACGAGCTTGGAGCACCAGCGAGTGGCGGTAGTAGGACACTCATGAATAAGATGATTCAAAGCAGGGACCTGTTTGAGGCTACGATCAGGTACAAGAAACTTTCTTGGAATTAGTTGAGCTCGATTTCAGTATAGTAGTATCAAATTAAGCTACTACTACTGAACCATATGTACATGTACTCCCTACAAACAGACAGCCGTGCTTCCGCGACACACCGTTCGTGTTGGTGCTGAACAAGTACGACCTGCTGTTCGAGGAGAAGATCGGCCGCTCCCCGCTGTCGACATGCGAGTGGTTCAGCGACTTCTGCCCGCTGCGGACGCACCACCGAATATGTATGTAGCAGGCGTTCTACTATGTGGCCATGAGGTTCAAGGACCTGTACGCGGCGGCGACGGGGCGGAAGCTGTTCGTGTGGCAGGCGCGCGCCCGCGACCGCCCCACCATCGACGAGGCATTCCGCTACATCCGGGAGGTGCTCCGGTGGGAGGACGAGCGTGACGCCGCCGGCTACTGCCCCGAGGAGTCCTTCTACAGCACCACCGAGCTCAGCTCGTCCCGCCTCATCGCCGCCGCAGAGTGATCTGAACCAAATATGTATATAGCCGTAGCCGTGGTTCATTTTTTTTCTTCCAACCGGGTTGACCCATTTCCATTGCAACAACGGAAATACAAAGCATTCGGGGACATGTTTAGAAAAGCAACTAGAGAAAGGCAGAACTGCCAGAAAAGAAAAACAGCTACTGACAAAGTGCTTCAACTGACTATGCTTCCAGCTTCTGCAGCAACCTTCAACTTCCATCAAGTCTTGACTTCCAAAAGAGCTTCCAGATGTAACCACCACAGGGACTACTAAGAAAGTACATTATCACAGCAAAGTACATCCAACTACTTGGAACTACTAAAGTTTAACAGCAAGACAGATCGGCCAAATGTAAAAAGAAACATTATGACCCCTCCCAGAACTAGAACAGCAAGACAGTTGCTCCCATCCTCTTACAACTTTTCATCAGATTGCTTCGCTTCATTCTTCGTCTTCCTCTTGATCTTGATTGTTTTGCAGTAGGAGTTGGTTAACCTGCTTGTTGACTTGTGTGGCCAGTAAATCTTTGGCGATTCTCAGCATCATGTTAGCGCCTTCCTCCCACACTTTCTTGTCATCATCATTATATAGTCCTGACCAATATGTCATGAAGGCATGAGCATGACAGATTATGTCCAAAGGGCTTTTTATAAGCTTTTTGTCAAAAACAGCACGATTTCTAGCAATCCATATGGCCCAACAAATGGCTCCAATTCCAGTTGCATGAAATTTTTTCCCAAAATTCATCCACTTATCACACCAGTTCAACATTGCATAAGATTCTGTGGGATGTCATTTGCTCCCACACTTTTAGCAATAATTGACCAGATAACTTTTAGCAACAGGGCATTGAAAAAATAAATGTACAGATGATTCAAACTGATCACAAAACATGCATTTATCATCCCCTTCCCAATTCCTTTTTTAAAATTTTCCTTTGTTAAAACTGCATCTTTAGATAGCAACCACAAGAAAATCTTAACTTTTTTCTGGTATTGTTCCTTTCCAAATCTTCTTGTGATATATCCCTACTTCAGAAACTGTGAGCATATCATAAGTAGATTTGACAGAAAAAATCTTTTTTTTTTGTTAGTGACCAAAAGGCTTATCATTGCAATCCACAAAATTAAAATGTTCCATATCATGCAGAATTTGATTAAATTTGTTCCTTAGTTCCTCAAATAGCCATCTTCTAAAGGTGAGCCTTGCTCCCTCTCTTACTTCTAACACAGTAATATCTTTATTTTCAGCAAGAATAAATAAGTCAGGAACCAAATTGCATAAAGGCTCATCATACAGCCAAGAGTCACACCAGAATCAAGTCATATTTCCATTGCCAACAGATATTTTTCTACCTTGTAAATAAAACTCTTTAATCTTTAACAGATCAGTCCACATGGGTGAATCGTTTAGTCTGTGTTGAACATTATGGATAGTCTTGCCATTCATATATTTGTATTTGACAATAGTTTGCCAAAGTCCTTCTTCATTTTCAAACTTCCACCACCATTTGGTCATTAAACTGATGTTTAATTTTCTAAGATCCTTGATTCCCAACCCTCCTTTTTTTTTCTTGCTCTTACAAATATGTACCCATTTAATGAGGTAACTGTACAGTCTTGTACAGTTACCTCATTTAAGATCCGTGGTTCATTCTTTGGCACAATTTTTACTAGTAACTGTACAGTCTTGTAATCCTGTTATTTGTTCTTCGTGAGAGCATTGTTGCAGTGTTGTTGTTTTGTATAATGTATGTATGTGTTTTTTTTTTGAAATTTTGCCCTTTTTAAAAGAAATTTCAAATATATCCCCTCGGGTTTGAAACAATTTTCATGAGGTATCCCTTTTGATCGCGCCCGATTCGGTGGCGTGATTTTTACACATGTCGCCGCCGCATGTGGCGCGACGGGGCATCCACGCCGGCGGCGGCGAGCGGCGCGTTGACCCGTCTTTGGCGTGGGCGGCGTAGGGGCCCGCCCGCGTCAGCGCCGGTGCATGTGGCGCGACGGACCTCTGACCCGACCACGCATGCGATCCATCCATCAATTCATCCGTCCGAAGTCATGGCATGTGCATACGGAGTAGTACATGCACATAATGACATGCATACGAGTAGCTAGCTCTCCCACGTCCCTGCCAATGCCATCAAAGACACCCTAGTGCCGGCCCACATGTACAGCTAGAGCTTTCATTGCCGTGCCGCCCCACCCGAAAAATACATCCCACAACTGTGTTTGCCGTGCACGCTTCATACTCGCTTTCATCTCATCTCGTACCTGCCCATTCCATCTTTTTTTTTTTCCCCTTAATAGTTACTCCCTCCGTCCCAAAATAAATGGCGTTTTTAGTTTCCCGAGAAACATCTACCGGCAATTATATATTAAAATAGGATTAATATTTATATTACATAATTAGTATCATTGGAAAGATCTTTTGATCTAGTTTTTTAACAAATTTATTTGGAGATTTAAATCTTCTACGTATTTTCTACAAATCGAGTCCAAACTTTGTGGCGAAAAACCCAAAACGTCGTTTATTTTTGGGACGGAGGGAGTATGTCCAAACCATTCTCCCCGATCGGTTATTAACTCTTTTTAATTCGTATTCTAGATACGCTTGATTCTCCCCGCTCGTTTTATATTATTAACTCAGCTTTATCTGTGTCTATATTTTTAAACTGTTCTGTTATGTTATTAACTAAACTTTATCTGTATACTTTTTAATTATTCTGTTTTAATTTTTTAGCCTTATTTTTTTCTCCATTGCATCTTGTTTTTTCATGGGAATCTTAAATTTCTTTATACATTTAGTTCAGTCTCATTTCTCGTACCCGAGTCAGGATTCGTGTTAGTATATGTATCCATCGAAGTAGCGTGCATTGTGTATAAGCCTGATTCATCCATGGATTTAACTAAATCGTGGACGAGCTGTACAGTGATGTAATCTGCTCCCCGCGCCGTTCGGCTTTTTACTTTTTGACGACGCGCCTGCCCACTACGCCGGCCCGTTCGTGTTGTCCCATCACGCGGCTCCCGATGCCACAGCTCTGCTGTACTCTGCTCGACCCATGCGTGGAAAAAGTCTGCAAACACCTCTCAGCCCCATTCTTATTCACAGTATTGGGTGTGTTTAGCATCCCAAATTCCTCCCAAATTCTACTACGCAAAAGAAGATTCCATCACATCCATCGGCCGCAAACAATGTATATGGAGTACGAAATATAGGTAAAAATTAAAATAATTGCACAGTTTAGATGTACATCATGGAGGCGATTTTTTTGAGGCTGAATTACGCCATGGTAGGATAATATTTACCACTAACAAACTAAACGAAACGTCTTCTGATTAATGCGATGTGACATACCTGTCACATCCATCCAAATTTCAGCCCCAAATTCGGGGCTCCAAACACACCCATTGATTGTTTTTAAGGGCCCCAAACTGTATATCTTTTCATTCAATACATTTCGCATCTTGTAAGGAGCACGCACTTGTGCACGGGTCAGACATCTGGCCCTTTTTCGTACGGTCAAGGGTCAGGTCAGGTCGAGGTTCGTCGCGCCACATGCACCTTGGCGCGACGCGACGGCCCCTACGCTCGACCCACGCCAAAGACCGGTCAACGCCGCTTGCTAGCGTGATGTACGGTCGGCGCCACATGCGATGGCGCGACATGTGTAAAAATCACGCCCACCGAAACCGGCGCGACCAAAAGGGATACCCCATGAAAATTGTTTCAAACCAGGGAATAAATTTGAAATTTCTTTTTAAAAAAAAGGGTAAAATTTCAAAAAAAAAATCCGTGTGTGTGCTAGTTTTCGAAACAAAACAAATCAAATATAGTGAAGGAAAGATCTTGTGCTGATGAGCAGAGCTTCAGAAAACTCAAGATTTTTCAGATTGTCTTGGTGTCAGTGTTGCTGTGCTGATGCTCATTGCTTACTGATTTCATTTGCTGATCCTGTTCTGAACTGAGTGGATGACAGGTGGGCCCTCTTACTGATGATTTACTGACCTGTGCTGACATGAGTGGCTGCCATGTGGGCCCACTGGAGTCACCTGGAGCCAAGAAAAGGAAGGGGAAAAGAGAAAAATCTAACGAACCTTATCTCGTCTTCCCTTCCCGCGCCCCGACGGCAATGGCTGCCGCTCCTCCTCATGGCCACACTCCAGTGGGGGCCGCAGCTGCCCCCTCCACCGCCGTATCCATTGCCTGTTCTTCCTCCGCCGCTTCCTGTTACGAAGATGCCGACGATGATTATGGCGGCGCGTCGTCGTCCTGGTCGCTGTCGTCGCCGCGCCGCGGGCAGCCGTACCGGCGCCTCCTCCACGACGAGGCGCAGCGGCTCCGGCGCGCGCGCCGCGGCCAGGGCCCAGGCGCCGAGACGCCGCGATGGGTGCGCCGCACCACGGTCCAGATGGCCCGGTACGTCGAGGACGACCGCGCGGGGCACGTGTACGGCCGGCACGTCGTCGCCGCCGTCCGCGCGGTGCGCGCCACGGCGTCGCGTCCCTCCACGGACATGCGCCTGGCCATGGCGTCGTTCGTGACCAAGCTCACCTTCCGCGAGATGTGCGTCGTGCTCCGCGAGCAGCGCGGATGGCGCCAGGCGCGCGACTTCTTCGCTTGGATGAAGCTTCAGGTGAGTACTGATGACTGTCACACACACGCCGCCATCAGCAAACCAAACTCATAAATCTTTGCTGCTTTCTTAGCTTTTGTTATTTTGGACCTGAAATTATAGAAGCACTGCATGTTTTTGTCTGAATTCGTGGGCAATCTGTCCCAATTGTCAACTGATTGGCGTCCCTGAGGTTCCTTGCAGCTGTGCTATGAACCAAGCGTTGTAGCCTACACCATTCTTCTGCGGTTGTATGGCAAGGTTGGGAAGATCAAGCTAGCTGAAGAGACGTTTCTTGAGATGCTCCAGGTTGGCTGCGAGCCTGATGCAGTGGCATGCGGGACCCTCTTGTGCGCGTATGCTAGGTGGGGGCGGCACAAGGACATGATGCTCTTCTACTCGGCCGTGCGCAGGCGCGACTTAGTTCCCCCAATCTCGGTCTACAACTACATGATCTCGTCTTTGCAGAAGCAGAAGCTGCACGACAAGGTCATCCATGTGTGGAAGCAGATGCGGGAAGCTGGCGCGCTGCCTAATCAGTTCACCTATACAGTTGTCATCAGCTCCTTTGTCAAGGACGATCTCTTGGAGGAGGCCATGGATGTGTTTGGTGAGATGAGGCGGTGTAGGTTTGTTCCGGAAGAGGCGACTTATAGCCTTTTGATCAGCTTGAGCTCCAGACATGGCAAAGGAGAACAGGCATTGCGGCTTTTTGAAAAGATGAAGGCTCAGGGAATTGCCCCCAGTAACTACACCTGTGCATCTCTCTTGACACTTTATTATAAGAATGAAGACTACTCAAAGGCTCTTGCGCTCTTCTCTGAGATGGAAAATAGTAAGGTCATTCCTGATGAGGTTATCTATGGAATTCTTATTAGGATATATGGAAAGCTTGGGCTTTATGAGGAGGCAGAGCAAACGTTTGAGGAAATTGGGAAGGCGGGTCTTCTGAGCGACGAGCAGACTTATGTGGCAATGGCTCAAGTTCACTTGAATGTTGGAGATTTTGACAGAGCATTGGAGGTGTTAGAATCTATGATGACGAGGAATGTGAAGCCTTCACACTTTTCTTATAGTGCTATTCTCAGATGTTATGTTGCAAAGGAAGACATAGCTGCTGCAGAAGCTACCTTCAGAGCTCTCTCCCAACATGGCCTCCCTGATGCGTTTTGCTGTAATGACCTGCTCAGATTGTATATGAGGCTGGGACATCTAAAGAAGGCCAGGGAACTAGTTCTAAAGATGAGGGAAGACGATTTCCAGCTTGATGAGGACCTCTCTATGACAGTGATGGAAATTTATTGCAAAAGCAGTATGATTAATGATGCAGAGAAATTATTCAAAGATATTCAGAGAAACAGAAAAAACCGTGAAGATTGCAACACTGCTTTTTGCTTATAGAGATGTATGCTAGAAACAGATCCAGTGTGATTCTGAAAGAGCACAGCTCGTCAAAGGCACTCGATGAAACTGAAAGTTCAGCAGCTAGCGTGGTGTTGAAATCCTTGTTGGACATGCCTGGGGGGCTTGTCCAGTGTGTCCCTACTGATCAGCAAATTGGCCAGGGAAGGTGAGCAGCTAGGAGCAACTGAGAACACGGCACTCACCTAATCTAGCAATATCTGACAGCTGTCTATACATGTATTTGCTGCAGGGAGCAAAGATGAGGCAAAATTCATTTATGATCAGCTGACTGAACTGGGAATCAAGCCTGATGATTCAGCAATCGCTACTTTGATTGTCCAGTATGGCCAGGCCAAGCAGTTAGAGCAAGCACAAGAGCTATTCGAGTCAGCATCAGCGTCGTTTCCAGAAGGGGCGCATGTCTACAATGCCATGGTTGATGCATTCTGTAAATGTGGCAAAGTTGAGGACGCATATCATCTTTTCATGGCAATGGCCAATCAAGGCAATAACAGAGATGCTGTAACAGTTAGCATTCTTGTCACTCACCTGACTAAACATGGTAATTTTTTTTTTCTGTGCTTGTTCTATTCAGCTGCTGCCTGTTCTATAACTTGTTCCTTTTAAATGGCCATGATTGCTCACAGGGAAATTTCAAGAGGTTGAAAACATCATACATGGCTGTTTCCAAGATGAAGTTAAGCTCGACACTATCTTGTACAATACATTTATTAAGTCGATGCTTGAATCAGGTCTGGCTAACATATTATACTATTCATCATATGCAAGCAAAATTTCTGGTTGTGGGGTATCGTACCTAACCACTGCAGTTTTAGTTTCCGAGCAGGTAAACTGCATTCAGCCGTCAGCATATATGATCGCATGGTATCCTCTGGCATTTCTCAATCCATGCAGACATTCAATATAATGATAAGGTAGGTAAATGTTCAGAAGCACCTGTAAAACGGGAGCTAAAAGTACAGAATTGCATGCTTTTTTCTTGAATATATTGTTGGTAGCCCCACATCATCACTCATCGGCTTCAATCTTCTATCCAGTGTTTATGGCAAAGGGGGAAAGCTGGACAAGGCTATTGAAATGTTTGCTGCTGCACAGGAGCTAGGCCTGCCGATTGATGAAAAGATGTACACAAACATGCTGAGCTTATATGGAAAAGCCGGTCAGGTTTCTTCTGCCCTGTAAACAAATCAATTAAAACCCTTCTCATTGATTTGTTTCACCCACTACTTTCAGTTTCCTTCTATCCAGTTCTAAACCTATGGATTTTTCATATGTTCAGGTAGGCATCAGGAGGCATCTTCAATGTTCGAGAGAATGAAGGAAGATGGCATCAGGCCTGGAAAGGTATTCTTTCATTGGGAGGAGGAACTTTTGAAACCGCCTTCAGAAAACAAGGAGCACGGTAGTTCCACCCTGACCATCGAAGAAAACATAACTAATCTGGACCAAACTTGCAATGTGCAGATCAGCTTCAATTCAATGATCAATGCCTATGCTACTTCAGGATTGTATAGCAAGGCAAAGAGTATATTCCAGGAGATGCAGGACTGTGGCCATGCTCCCGACTCGTTCTCCTATCTCGCTCTGATCAGAGCATACACAGAGGCTAAACTGTACACGGAAGCAGAAGAAGCCATCCAGATGATGCTGAACAGCAACACAACCCCTTCGTGCCCTCATTTCAGCCACCTGATTTTTCGCCTTTGTGAAGGAAGGCCAGATTGGTGAAGCCCAGAGGATATACAACCAAATGAAGGAGGCAAGTGTCGCTCCTGATCTGGCCTGCTGCAGAACCATGATGAGGGTGTACATGGAGCACGGTCTCGTGGACGAAGGCATCTCTCTCTATGAGACAACTCGCTGGTCGCTGAAACCTGACAGCTTCATCTTGAGCGCTGCGTTTCATCTGTATGAGCATGCAGGCAGGGGAGTCTGAAGCCCAGGATGTCCTGGATGCCATCAGTGTGAGTGGTACCTCCTTCCTGAGGAATATGAAGATTGGATCAAAGCTTCGATAAACTTGAAGGACTAGTCGTGATGTGTACATAATCTGAAAGAAGTTAAATTAGGGCACTTAAACATGCAGCTTTTTTTAATCCCATCCATTCCCTTTGTGGGAAGAACACAAGTGCAACTACTTCAGAATGCAGGAACACATATACCAACAATGAAACGGAGCCAAGAATGAATGCTGTGACCCATACTATTTTAGAAGAGTATTACCCCCTCTTTATGATTTAAGGGCATGCTAATTAGTTGAAATAAAGCAAATACTTTGTCCTAAATATCTCCCTCATAACTCGCCATGTTAGATGTGTTCTTGGCCAAGAATGTAACCCTAGCTGCTAATATTGGACGTTGTCGAACAGCTCATAGCTCGTCCGTCGCCAGCACTACAACGTAGCAGACATCTGAAATGGCCGTCCACTTGTACCACACCATTGAGATTGTGGCATACCATGAGAGATTCGGGCGTATAGTAGACAGTGAGTGACACTGTAAATTTCACTGCTTGTGCAATACAATGTTTTTACTTTCAAAACAGAGTTCAACCCTTGGGAACTTCAAGCTTAAAGCTGGTTTTACTTCAGCATGAGTGTCAAACAAGTGCTAAAAAGTCACCCAGCTGCATCACTGAAATAATAGTGCTTCCAGTACTCTAGTTCATACAAACGCACAAGCATAAAGCTGTATCGGAGCATGAAAAATGTGATGAATGCTAATACAAAGCACAAAGTCATCATACTCCAATTGCATAACTAGACAAACCCAGGTTCCAATGGCGAATTATTACAGTTAGATCTCTAAGAAAACCAGTGGTAAATTCTTACAGCTGAAATCATTGACCATCACAACACTAAGAGAACATACTAGGAACAACCCATATTGGTTGCACCCTGCCGATGGGACATGTGGAAATAAGGACATGCATGGCGGCATCATCTCCAAGCAGTTGTGGTTTGCCCAACTCGAATACAACCAAATTGCCAGAAAGAGAATCGTACAAGTATACACAGTTGCCCCTCCCTCCCCACCTCTCTGGGTTCATACACGGTAGTGGTTGAACTCTCGGGTCATTGCTGATGAATATCGCCCAGTTCTCCAACGTCTCCACCTTCACCCACTTTGCAGGTCCAGTCGAAGTGTCTAGACGATAAGCTTCAAATGTAGTCCCTATTCCTGAGAACCCCCTTCGGAAGCCAACCATGAGAAGCATGTCACCACACACCACCAGCCAACTGTAGGTAAGATGCCATTGGGTCATGCTATTTTTTCCACCCCAGGAAACTGGTATCTCCTGTAAATGGATCTGAGGAGTCAAGTGAACCATGAACAACCTACGAGCATATCCCATGCCAAAGACCTGGCCTTTGAAGACTACAGATTCGGTGAGTGACCCACTGCGAGGAGAGCATTCTGACCAAGAGTTACTACCAACACGCCAAAAAAAGTTGGAGGACCCAGTGCAAACAATGATATGCGAGTTGGGAGATGCTGGAGGACCAGTGAGGGTAGCACCAAAGAAGTAGATCTCAGTGTTTTCAATAACTGGCAGTGGTGGAGGTAAAACCTCAATACCAGTGAACACATCAAAAAGAAAACATGTTGCGTTGCTGCAGAAGATCATATGGCCAAATGAAGCACCCTTAAAACCAAACTTATGCAAAGCACTTGGTGGGGGTTATTTCTATAACCGATAGAAAGCAGAGGAATCTGAGACCGAAGTAATGTATTTTGGCTGACTAGATCAATGGCGTAACATGGGCGTTTGGGTACAGAGATGTTTTGGACAACATATTGAAAAGGGCGAGGGGAGCAGAAAGGGACATTAGGGTCGAGGAGAAGAGGCGGAAAGAGTGCGTATAAGGTAGATTTGGGTGGGTAAGATGAGAAGGCAGAGCGCCACGAGTGGCAGGTGCCTGCAAAGGCAACAAGGTCAGGGAAGGACACCAACAATTCAACAATGGAATGCAGCAGGCTATCTGGGAGGCCTGCCCAATCTCGAAGTTTGGACATAACTTGCAGGTGAAAAGCAGCTTCTCTGTGTCAAATTGTAAACCCAAAACAAACACATTAGCAGATTGCACTAGATAGAATGAAGAGAATAAAGCTGGTACTTTGTAGGAAAAATGGATAGCACATATTGGTTTCTTAAAATGTCAATTCTAAGCACAAGAATGCAGCTGAACAAACATGCAAAAATAACACTGGTTGCAAAATAAGCGTGTTCTAAAACTCATGGTTGGATTACATGGATAATGCTGGTTTTGCTAAGATAATGCAGTAATACATAGGAATGTGTCCAGCCTTCTTGCAATATAAAGCATTTTGAGTACTGTCCCTCTGATCAATAACTTCAAAGAGCCGAGCCAGTATAATAACTTACATACTCAACACATTTTATAGTATTTTATCATCACAATTATCATATAAGCCTATTCAATTACAGAAAAAATAGCAAAAGCATGGTTTTCCTACAATTTAACAATGGATAAAAGGTAAGCTAACACTATTGGAGATACAGTAGCCATGCATTTTAGATCTATCCAGCCAATAAAAAACTTCAGTCCAGATTAAATGTAGTTCACCACAAGATAGAACTGAATAAAAAATGAAAAAAAAATAGACAGTTAACTTGTTAGACCTACACACTGATGCAACAAAGAATTATATACGCTGGATGAATCCCAATGTTCAGGCTAAGACATACAGACACTGGAAAACAAAGTTTTCATAATGAGTCTTGTTTAAATAAATTCAACCTTTTTCTTCAAAACTTTCTAAACCCATCTCTATTTTAGAACATGATGTTTAGGATGACATGTAGCTTACATTAGTTAAGCATGAAACAAAGTTGAAAAGTATGGAAAAAAAATAATTATGTACTTAAACACAGATTCTTGTACCATTTGTAATTCAACCCGGGTTGAACCCCTACCTAACATAAGTGGAGTCTTTTATCGTGGCCATGCTAGGTGTGAACATACATGTTCCTGAATCTACTTGATCAATGAGGTCTATCATTCTAGGGTACAGCTTTGATTGGTTTAGAACTTTGGACTAAAAAGAAATCAGAGCGCTGAAGAAAAATGCACAAAAAGACCAAATGAACCAAAGCAAATAAGAAACTAGGAATTCGTGCCAGAGCAAGGCTCTGTACTACCTCTATTAGCCTATAGGCATCTGAAACGAATTTGTTGTGTTCTTCAGATTAAAAGCTCCCAGTCCTACTTTCTACTAGCCTAGTCTGCACAAATGGCACATGAATGGGAAACAAAAGATCCAATGATTGTCGAAATGGCCTAAATCCAAAGCAACATGGAAAAACATATATATATATAATAAGTAATTTTGTCCTTGTGAATTTAAGGAGAGCAGAGCAAATCCCTAACATCAGGATATAAAATATTCTAGAACAATGATAATTGCAAGTCAAGCCTCACGCAGGCAGCTAAAACACCCAACCATTAATCCAGTACTGATACTACTTGTCATTTCCAGATTGACAGTGAAATACACAATTGAAACTTCTGTTGAAAACCAGCACCCAATATCAAAGCCGTGTACTACAGTAGTATTGTATCCCAATCAAAAATCTGCTCGGCCTGGTACGCTCGATCATCGATTCTAGGGTTCTTCCGTGACCCATACATTTTACAATCACAGTCAACATCCAATCGAAAACCTAAAATATACTATGTGATTCAAGATAAAACCACAACCACAACCAAAACGCGCGACGCAATTCCTCGCTCCAATTCCTCGGATTAGTTGAAGAAACCCAAGGCCAAAGAGACACTTATATGGGGAACGAACTGAGGGGAAAAAAGAATTGGGTTTAGGTGCCAGCAAGAGATAGAGGTAGTGTCAGGATTCAGGCCTTGCCTAAGAAGCGCGCTCCGATCGACGACGACGGTGCGGCGGCTTGAGCTGCCTGCCTGCGATCGCCAGCGATCAAGGAGAGAAGTCTCCTCTCGGAGTCTCCCTCTCTTCTAAAAATATTATTATCAACGACACGGCATTGCAGACCTGTCGGACAACCAATAGCCGACATGGTCACTACGCTCTCTGTTGTGGGCCAAATTTGGGCTTTGTGGCCATAGCAGGCTCAAATGAGGCTGAGACCTGGCCCAACAGCAACTTTGTTAAGTCACGTACGTTGTGGAACACCTCATCGTCCATGCCACCACGCCATTGCCATGGGGCGTGTTACACGCCGACCGCAGGCCTACGTAACGGCCCAAGGTCTGCCTGGGTCGCCCCCGACGACAGGCCCCTAGGGCTCGCCCGGGCGCCCGGCGGCGCGTCTCCTCCCCTCACCCTCTCTTCTTCTCCCCTAACCTAACCCACGCCATGGTCGCCGCCCGCTCCAAGCTCGAACCCTAGCAGCCATGGGCGACCTCCACGCTCCCCCGCCCCCAACCGCATACCCGGCCGGATGAGGCCCGAACCGCCCGTGTCGGCCAGCGCGGCCAGGCGGCGGCCGCCGGAATCGGCGTCGGGGCATTCTAGAGGGGGGGTGGAGGGGAGGATGGGGACGCTGGACGCCGAACGTCGCGAACGCCGCCCGGCGTCGGCTTCATCTGGTCTCCGGCGTTGTCGCGGCCGTCGGCTTCGCCCCGTTCCGGCTCGCGTGGCGAGCCGTCGGCACCATGTTTGGCGCCGACTGGTCAGCGCCGATGGTCGCCCATTGCCAGATGACGAGCTCAAGACTGCGTAAATGGTGAGTGATAGTCGTAAATGTTACAGCTTGTGCAATCCAATCTTTTACATTTTACTGGACGGGAGGCCAAAACGAGCAGACGACGACCTTTTTAAAAAAAAAAAATCTAGCAGACGACGACCTTGCTGCTGGAGGCTTTTTGACGCAATGTAATTACAGTTTGCATCGAGCAAATTATTGCTCAAGACAAGATTGTAAACTGAACAATGAGCATTAAAAAGCCTATATTTTTTCACAAGAGAGAGAGAGAGCATTACATAGAACGGTAAACAAAGCATAAATGCAATCACACCTACAGGATTGCATCTCCACATCTTGTCCTATTGATATTTAAGAATTTCTAAACAACAATCGGACAGCATAGCTTCCAGTGCTTTGTGAACCAGGGCCGTACAAGGCTATGCAGCTTAGACGGTTAGACCTGGCTTAATAGCAACATGTCCTATTGATATTTCAGAATTTCTAAACAACAATCGGCTATTATTATTTATTGACATGATTTGTGCCGGTTATCCAATGTTCCTATTTACTTTCATAAATGTCCTATTGTTCTTATTTAGCAACAGGTCCTATTGAACTTTAAGCTTAAAAGGGGGCTTAGCTTCCACACAAGTGCCGAAGAAGCAATCAAAAAAAAAAAATGTCGAACAAACAAATCCCAACTCATGTCAAGTCACCAACTCCAAGCAACAGCATTGAAATAACATTACTTCTAATACTTAGTTCAAGCCTAAAGCTGGCTCAGAAAATGAAAAATGTGATGAATGCCATACAATGGATAAAGTGGTCATACTCCAATTGCATAATTAGGCATACGAGGTTCCAACAGTTACAAATAGATCCCTAAGAAAGCCAGTGGCAAATTCTTACAGCAGGCATCACTGACCATCACAGCACAAAGTGAGCATACCGGGACAATCCATATAGGTTGCATCATGCTGTCAACACTTCCGAAAATAGAGACCTCCAGACTCGGTGGCATCATCTTCAGGCAGTGGCTTGCCCAACTCAAATGCAACCAAACGGGCCGGAACCAGAATCATAGCAGTATACACAGTTGCTCCTCCCTCCCCACCTCTCTCCAGGTTCATGCACGCTAGTGGTTGAACACTCGTGTCACTGCTTTTGAATATCGCCCATTTCTCCAACCTCTCCACCTTCACCCACTTTGCGGTTCAGTTGAAGTGTCCAAACGATAGGCTTCAAAGGCTGTCCTTGGGAAACCACTTTGGCAGCCAACCACAAGAAGCATGCCCCACGCACACCACCAGATAAGCGTATCCAAGATGCCATTTGGTCATGCTATTTCTTCCACCCCAGGAAACTGATATCTCCCGAAAGTGGATCCGGGAGTCAAGTGCAAGCATGAACAGCCTACTTAGTATTATCCATGGCAAAAGACCTGGCCTTCCAAGACTACAAATCTGATGAGTGACCCATTGTAAGGAGAGAGTTTCGACCAAGAGTTACTACCAACACGCCAAAAAGAAGTTGGAGGACCAAGTGGAGACAATGAGATGTGAATTGGGAGATGCTAGAGGACTTGTGAGGGTAGCACCGAGAAGTAGATCCGATGTCTTCATCAAGCTGGCAGCGGTGGAGGTGAAACCTCAAAACCAGTGAACACATCGAAAAGTAAACATGTTTTGTTGCTGGAGAAGATCATATGGCCAAAGGAAGCACCGATAAATGCAAACTGATCCAAAGCATTTGGTGGAATGTTCTTTTTATTATAATCGATAGAAAGCAGAGGAATCACGAGAGCAAGGTAATGTATCTGGCTGGCTAGATCAATGGCATAACATGGGCGTGTGGGTACAGAGGTGTTTCTGGAAACATTTGGAAAGTGTCTAGGCGAGATGAATGAGACATTAGGATTCGATGAGAAGAGGCGGAAAGGATGTGTACAAAGGTAGATTTGGATGGGTAAGAGGAGAAGGCAGGCGCCGGGGGTGGCGGGTGGCTGCAAAGGCAAGAAGGTCATGGGATGAGCACAACAATTCAACAATGGAGTGGAGCAGGCCATCTGGGAGGCCTGCCCAATCTTGAAGCTCGGACATAACTTGTAGGTGAAAGCAGCTTCGCTGTGACAAATCAAAAACCAAAACAAACATATTAGTAGATTGAACCAAGAGAATAAAACTTGTACTTTGTAGGAAAAATGGCTAGCGTATATGGTTTCTTAAAATGTCAATTATAAGCACAAGAATGCAGCTGAACAAAACAAACAAAATAATGCTAGTCGCAAAAATAAATCGGTGTAAATCCCATGGTCGGATTACATGGATAATGCTGGTTTTGCTAAGACAATGAGTACAAAGTCTTTTGAGTAGTGTCCCTTTCCTTGGATAAGTATAATAATAACTTAACACGATTTATATTATTTTATCATCACAGTTATCATATGAGTCTATTCGATTACAGAAAAATATTAAAGGCATTCCTTTCCTACAATTTACTAATGGATAAAAGGTGAACTAACACTATTGGAGATACAGTAGCCATGCATTTTAGATCTGTCAAGCCAATAAAAAATCTTTTCAGTCCAGATCAAATGTAGTTCGATCCTCAAACTATCAACCGCAATTACCACGATGCCCTTAATATTCTATTAGTTTAACCAGAATGAGTCAAATAAAAAACTGTGAATGCTACTCGTCCTCTGCAAGTTAAATGGAGACCAGCCCCCTTCCCTTTATACAGCAGTAAACTAAGAACACCAAGATTTAAATGCCTCTAGGCGGATCCAGTAATTTTTGCAAAAACTTGGAAGTTAAGCAGGCTTGTCAAATAGCCAAATAGCTTTAGGTTAGGGTTTTGGTGCTCATTACAGCAGCATAAGGAAGGGAAGGGAAGGGGGGAAGAGAAGGGGCCGGAGTACCTGGTGGCTGCTCGTCGCCCGGCGAAGAAGACACCAAGGGCGTTTTCGAGATAAACTGTTTCTACAACAACCCGTCCCAGCGCCGCTCCCCACAGCTGGCGACGGCGAAAACCCTAGCGCCGCCCCCGCCATCCCCCTCGCACCTCCCCGCTTCGCCGCCGCGCGAGCGGGAAGCCGGCACGCGCAGCGGCCGCCGGGGATGGCGGCGGCGGGGCTCCCTCTCCCGGTGGTGTGGTGGCGCTCGGCGCTGAACGGCGCGGCGTCGTCTCGTTGGAGCGCGTGGAGCGGCGGGAGCGCGTAAGCGCTGGCAGCGGCGGCGCGCGGCGATGGCCGCGAGTGCGAGGTGGCGGCAGCGGCGACGGGGGCTCTCTTCTCTCGCCGCCCCACCTTTCCCCTCGCTCGGTGGCTCGGCGAGTCGGCCTAAAGCTCCCCAGAGCCTTGGCGGCCCGAATCGCCCGACCATGGCGGCGGATGGCGACCCCATGCTGGGGGCGTTTCGGCGGCGCCCGGCCATGGTGGGGCGGCCGGTGCTGCGGGCTTTGAGGCCGGTTTCTTCTAGATCTGGGGCCTTGGCTTGGGTACAGCCGGGCGGACCACGCGTGCCATGGAGTATGGTCGTGGCCGGGCAGTCATGCGGTTGGCGGGGTGGCTTTCGCGGCTGCGCCGCGCTGCGTGGCCGGCCCAGTTGGTGCCCGCGGGCAGGTTCTGCGGGTTGGCCGGCAACACGGCGGTGGTTAAGCAAGCGGGATCCCAGATCCGGGCGGCGTCGTGCTGTGGTTTCTGGGGCGAAAGCCCGGCGGCGACGCTGCGGGCGCCATTTCCCTCGGTGGGGGCGTCGTGGCTGCAGCATTCTCCGGGTGAAAACCCGGTCCTCCTTGGACGGCGGCGGCGGCGCTTTGACGTCGCCAAATCTTCTGAAGGCGCCGTTAGGAAATCGACTCGGCGATGTCTCTTTTCGGTTTCATTATAGATAGGTCGCCGTTTACTTTGTTGTGTGCGTGGTGACTTTCACCCACCTGGCGGGTCTGTTGCGGGGACGCCTCCCTTTTGCGCGGGGGTGGTTGTAAACTCTATTCGCTTCTTTCACTTAATGATATCCAGGCGAGTGTTCGGACTGTTTCAAAAAAAAAAAAAAAAGAGAAGACATTAACGAAAGCCTCAGCACCTGGCCTCGGGCGGCGGCGGTTGTCTGAGTAGCAGCGAGAGAGAGGAATGCAGCGGATGGAAGGGGAATGGAGGTCCATCGATGGTTGTCATCGGTTTATTTGTTCCCTTCGTTACTGTCAATAGCTAATACAGCATTTCTTTTTAAATAATAGATATTTCATATATATTCTCTTCATCAGTGGCTAGTAAATATATAGTATTATAAATAAGTACATATAGGCTGGGGTGTTCTTTCAGCAGAGATGTGTGGCTATCTAGCAGGAAGCTTATCCCCAAGTTGATTCGACGCGGTTTTGATTCGATGTTCTTCCTGGTGGGCTGGTCGATTTGGAAGGAGCGGAATGCAACGTTTCAAAATGATTCCAAGACGGCGATGCAGCTTTGTGTGTGCCATCTTCAACGACACTCGGAGCTGGTGTGCGGCTGGCTTCTTTCGGCTTCGTGCTCTGTTGGCGTTTGCCGGAATTGCTTGATTGTTTACGTTTGCTTTTTTTTTTTTCTTGAGTGAGTTTGTTTCAGGCGTGTCAACGTTTCTTTAAGAATCTAGTAATGTTGTAGTGGTGTTGTGCGGGTGACCTCGGTAACTAGTTGTTGTCCAGGGTTGAGCCCTGGGATTTGACAGTGGACTTGAAAAGCCACCTACAGACGCTTTTACGCCCAATCATTCGGATAACACTTGCATCCTCTGTCTTACCGCGGCTGCTGGCATAGAGTGAGCCGATGTTTATTCCTCAGATACCGTCATTGGAGGACTGGGCGATAGCCCGGATGGTTAGCTTCCCAGGTGTGGAAGCAACCGCTCCTGGGTTCAATCCCCATCGGGGGACGGACTTTTGGCGCCTCATTTTCTTCTTAATACAAAGCCCCTAGTTCCTCCTAGGTTGGGTCTCGTTTTTTTTCGATACCGTCATTGTTTCTTCTCTGAGTACAAGCTCTGCTTAATCAAATACATGCTTAATGTGTGATCTAAAAAATAAATAAATAAGTACATAGAACTTTTTTTATTTTATTAATGTTGAATATTTTTTCCATTGAAGCTAGAAGCCATTTTCATATGAACATATACCAATTTCACAAGCTAGAAGCTATAACAACATTTTTCTAAAATAAAAACAATTTTCTCTTTGTGATAATTTCCAAGTGAATATTAAATATTTCTTTTGCTAACCATGGAACAATAGTTCCATGAACTAGAAACATTGCTATCATCAGTAAAAAAAGTTATAAACTCATAAAAAAAAAATTCTAGGCTCCGGTGGGAACTAAGAGCACGGACACTTCAATATATCATGAAAAATTAAGTCTTCCTAGCACTCTCTTTTTGAAAACCATGGAAAAAAATATCGTCGTTTAGGGGAGATTTGCAAAAAACTGTGATTTGCAAAAAACTGTGATTAGATGGGATGATTGGGAGGGTTTAAGTGCTAAATTAACCCACCTATTTCTATAGCCATCGGATGAGGATCCTGTGATCTATTTTGGAGTTCTCATAGTTCTACCATAGGAGTTGAGTTCTCATAGCATACGTTGCCTTAAAAGATTAGGTTGTAAAGACAGTAAGCTTCAGATACAGACTCCATTCTTGGGAAATCATTTTGGCAGCCATCTATGAGAAGCATGTCACCGCACGATAAAGGGTCACTGGCGACGATACGAGGGCAGGCAATGTACCGTTGGATGAATATTGGCTTTTTCCCATATCTGTGCTTTCTTAACTAGGGCCATTGCAGGCTTAAATGAAACTTGTAAAGCTGGCTTAGCTTCCACATGAGTGCCGAACAAACAAGTGCAAAGTCACCCAGCAGCAGCACTAAAATAACAATACTTCCAGTACTTAAAGTTAAAAAAATGCACAAATAAACAAAGTCCATAAGTAGCAAAATTATCATAGACCAAGTGAACAGTGTCATATTTCTTCATGCAAGAACGTTTTTTTGCCAAAAAATTCAGATTGCATTCGCAGTAAACAAAGCAGAAAGGCAATCCTAAGCGAATGCATCTCCAATTTTGCAGGGACAGAGAAACCTCTGAAATTACAAATTTGGCATTTGTTCTCCACTAATCAATTAACATTAAGGGGTTCCAGCATTCCAGGCTCCTCAGCACACAACGAACTAGTGCAAAAGAATAAAGATAGCAACGAAACACAGCTGAAACCTAGTGAAACCGACAAGTGACGTTGTCGAGTAAGTCATGGTCATCCATCGCCAACACCACACCATTTGCCAGATGTCGAGATGACAAGCACGATAGCTCATTTGGTGAGTGATGGCCGTAAATTTGACGGCTTGTGCAATCCAATGTTTTTTTAATTCAAAACAGAGTTCAAACCTTGGGAACTTCAAGCTCCCAGCTGCAGCACTGAAATAAGAACGCACAAGCATAAAGCTGGCTCACAGACCAGTTACAGATAGATCTCTCAGGAAAACCAGTGGCCAATCCTTACAGCAAAAATCATTGACCACCACAGCACAAAGAGAACATAGGGGGTTACAAAGCTTCAAGTCATCATACTCCAATTACATAATTAGACGTACCCACGTTCCAATGGTTACAGATGGATCTCTAAGAAGAAAAACCAGTGGCAAATTCTTACATGGAAATCATTGACCATCACAGCACAAAGAGAACATACTGGGAACAACCCATATAGGTTGCACCATGCTGCCACAACATATGAAAACAAAGACATTAGGCCTGGCGGCATCATCTCCATGCGGTGGTTTACCCAGCTCGAATGCAACCAAATGGCCGTAAAACAGAATCATAGCAGTACACACAGTTGCTCCTCCCTCCCCATCTCCGGGTTCAAACATGATAGTGGCTGAACTCTCTCGGTCATTGCGATTTAATATAGCCCAATTCTCCAAACTCTCCACCTTCACCCACTTTGCAGGTTCAGCTGATGTGTCAAGACGGTAAGCTTCAAATGCATCCCCTATTCTGGGTAACAACTCTGGCTGCCAACCATGAGAAGCATGTCGTAGCACACACCACGAGCCAAGGGTTGCTAAGATGCCATTTGTTCATGCTATTTCTTCCACCCAGGAAACCGCAATTTTACAAAGCGGATCTGAGGAGTCAAGTGCACCATGAACAGCCGGGCGATCAGAACCCATGCCAAAGACCTGGCCCTTGACGACTACAAATTGGGTGGAGTGTCCCATTGCGAGGAGAGCGTTTCAACCAAGAGGTACTACCAACACGCAAAAAGAAGTTGGAGGACCCGGTGGAGACAATGAGATGTGAATTGGGAGATGATAAAGGACCCTCGTGAGGGCAGCACCATAGTAGATCTCAGTGTATTCATCAACTGGAAGTAGTGGAGGTGAAACATTGATACCAGTGAACACATCTAAGAGAAAACATGTTTTGTTGCTGGAGAAGATCATATTGCCAAAGGATGCGCCACTAAATGCAAACTTATGCAAAGCATCTGGTGGACAGTTATTGTCATAATCGATAGAAAGAGAGGAATCTGAGAACAAAGTGAAGTATCTTGGTTGGCTACATCAGTGACATAACATAGGCGTTTAGGTAGAGAGGTGTTTGTGGCAACATTTGGAGAAGGACGAGGGAGCAGAAATGGACCTTAGGGAGGAGGAGAAGAGGCGGAAAGAGTGTGTACAAGGTAGATTTGGATGGGTAAGATGAGATGGCAGAGCCAGGAGGTGGCTGGTGGCTGCAAAGGCAAGAAGGTCAGGGAAGGACCCCAACAATTCAAGAATGGAGTGCAGCAGGACATCTGGGAGGCCTGCCCAATCTCGAAGCTCAGACATAGCTTTTACAGGTGAAAGCAGCTTCTCTGTGACAGATTGTAAACCCAAAGCGATCGTTAGCAGATTGAACTGGATAGAATAAAGGAAACAAAGCTGGTAAATTCATCCAGAACATGTCTAGCACGTACGGTTTCTCATAAAAACCAATTGTAAGCATAAGAATGCAGCTGAACAGAACATGTGAAATAATACTAGCCACAAAACAGTGATTCACGTTATTCCCATGGTTGGATTATATGGATATTTCTGGTTTTACCAAAATGCATACCTTTGTAGCACTGTACCTTCGATGGTAATTCAAAGAGCTAGACAAGGATAATAACCTACCATGATTTACCATCATTGTTATTCTACTAGTCTATTATTACAGAAATATAACTATACAAACATTGATTTCCTACAATTTAATGGATAAAAGCTAGGCTAACACTACTGGGGATACAGTTATCCATTTTACATCCGTACGGCCAACAAAACGATATGCTTGGCTCCGAGTTTAATGGATAAGATTTTCATTCCAAGATCAGAGGTAGTTTGATCCACAAAATAACAACTTCAATCACCATAAGATACCATTAATAAAAAAAAAACTGAAGGGGGATCCACAAAATACTTGCAAGAACAAACCAATGCAGACGTTCTTGCAAGGGGATCCACACAAAACAATGGAGTCAGAGGCTAAGCGGGAGAGCCGGAGAGGGTACAGTTTGGATGAGTGATGAGCTTACATGCCTCTCCGGCAGTCCGTGAGCGGTGCGGCGGCGAGAATCTCCTACGGGTACGGCAGTCCGGCGCCGCCTTCTAGCCGGATGACCGACTCCACACACTCTGGAACTGGAACCTTCCGTGCCGTGCGTTTGGGCTACCTATATAGATGGGCTTGGGCTTGGCTAGACGCTTCTGGGCCGTATGATTTGTCTCACCAGTGTGATCGATAAGTTGCAAAATTATCAGACCAGTAAAGACACTATTTATATACAATTTGGATTTCCTCTTCATATTAATTTTTTACAAGAAGCACAAAACTCTTTTTTTTCCCCCACAAGGCAATACGGATTGCATTGCACAGTACAAGAAGCACAAGACAAATCACAAGATGCCTGCAGTGCATAGAAGTGATTGCATCCCCATATTATGCAGGGACAGAGGAAGCTACAATACAAGCATTTTCTACTACTCACTCAAATAACATTAATGTAATGGGTTTCAGCCTTCCAGGCTATCCAGCACACACCTAACAAGTTCAGAACTACAGTGCAAAAGATCAAAAGACTAGGAGCTAAACACAGCTGAAAACTAGAGAAATTGACAATTCTGCAAACTCTAATAACTACTACCAAAGTGGAGCACAAGGATCAGTTGCCATCAGCGATAGAACATGCTTGGGTACACCCAGAAGGGTTGCAGGCAGATGTACCAATTCCTCTTGAACACAAGGTCAGGCTCGTTCTCTGGATCCCACACAGCATCTGCGTCATCACCAAGCCCATGTAACACCCAGGGCCGTGCCTCTTGTTTGTTTGTTTCCCATGGGCATCTTCACTCTGAATTTATTTAGTGAACCAGCTATACTTAGCTGGACTCTGTGATGCTGCCTGAAACAAAACAGAACCTGTCACTGTGTCACCAAGTAGCAGCTTAGAATAGTTTGCCAAACTACAACGATATTATATAAGCTGCTGATCTGTAACATCATGTAGAAAAATACTAGTACATCATGGCACTGCTACCCTGAACTGAACAAATACTGAAACCTGTCAGTACACACGTAGTAGCAACTTCAAACAGCTTGCTGGACAAACGAAGTAGAAAAATAGTACACCGGAGCTGCTACCTGTGTTTCTCTTGTGCTAGATTACAATCCAAATTCAAACAAATTACATTTCAAAGGAAAACAATTGGACCCAGAAATGGTGAAAAGCTAGCCTAGTTTTCTACCCTAGCTTGCAATCGGAGACTGTTTTTCTACTCAAACTGAGGGCCTTCTGTCAGGCTCTTCGTAGCAGCCCTCGCCTTTGATTACTTTACTAGAGTACGTATGCAGCAGTATAATACTTCTTGCATCGGAAGACTTACAGTGGAGATTAGTTTCAGAAAGGGTACGCAATACATTTCCATGAGCAACAGGAAAGTCTGATAACACAATCCTACAATGAAGTCACACCATAGTGAGTCAGCTAGAAGAGACATGAATTTCAGGAAAAAGTCTAGAACAATGCCAACTGAACGTCAGTCTTTGGGGATGGAATATGCCCATCCAATTCAAAGTCATAGACTGAACTGACAATGTAGGTCACTGTAATACAGAACTGGACCCATGTCAAGAGCCAAAGAAATTACTTCATTGCAATCTGTAGCAATTGCGTTGATGCAGAATGGGCTTCTTGCGGCCATTTAGAGATGCTCTCTCTTATTTGGGCCCCACCCAAACCATGGGCCAGACTCAGACCAGAGCGAAGCATCCATGGAAACAATATACTTGGGCTCATGTTGGGCTTACACCGGCTCAAGAAAATACCCTTACAATCCATGAAACAGTGCGTGCAAGCATTATATCCCATGTTTGACTGTCTTGAAAGATTACTTAGAGCGGCCAATCGTTGATTGTTACGAACAACAAAGCGCTTAGAGGTCAAAGTGTTCCTGTTTGTACTCATCCTACACACGTACACCTAGTTTATTCCACAAAAAGAAGAAGTTCTTTCAACTAGTGGCCTCGGGTACACATCGATGGATTTCGCTACTTTGGGCCTTGGATGAGTATCGGCATCATAATGAATTTCCGCTTCATGCATAACTAGGGAGGAAGGTTGTAGATACACAGATTAACAGGCCGGGTGCTATGGCTAGTGTTACGGTCCCGAAGGGTTAAAACCATTAGTACTTAAAGAGAAGCTAAAGTTTCTTGCATCATCCGCAAAATCCTTGAATTCTGAATTGATTGCTTTTCACTGTGACCCATCAAAGGGGTGTCTCAACTTGTCATCTATCTTACGGTCTTCGTTGTGCCATCGCAACAACTTTGCATGGTCCTTGTTTTGAACAAGCGTTTCAGGCGTGGTATTATAGGAGCGCACCACATAACCTTGGCAGGGATTTTCATCTGGGCCTTTAGCCCTCAACATCACCGAGGATCCTCTCGCGATCTTATACGTGATGCATGACATGTCGGGCATTCATCCAACTTCTCGTTCTCCTCGCCATAGTATAGGAACAAATATTTAGGACATGCGTGTATCTTCTTGATTGTTAATCCCAAAGGACAAACAACCTTCTTTGCTTTCAGTGCGTAGTGGAGGGCAACTCATTGCCCTTCGAAGCATCTTCTTTGGATAGTCAATAATTGTCGAACCCATTATTAGAAACACCATTCTTAAGCCTTCCACTGCGGCAATTCGATTTGTGGTACCCAACTTTTTCGCCCTGCATCACATCCGGGTACAACAACTTCTTGTGATCCTCTAGCATGCGCTAGAACTTCATCTTCTCCTTTTCATTTTTGCATTCTTCCTATGCATCACCCGAATAGCTTGACCAGAAGCTCATCGGGCTGTGGCCTTTTGTCGATGGCCTGGCAGGCGGGAGGTGGAGTCATGCGGGTGATACATCGGTGTCGCGCGACCGGGATGCGGCGGCGCGGAAGCTACGGCGGCGTCGCAAAGCTGCGGTACTTCGAGTACCCTTAGGTAGGGTCTTTAATAGATTGGACTTTCTCCGATTCCTCGTTGGGGTGTGCGGTCCGTCGCGTATGTGGTCGAGACTTGCGAGCTCGGTCCGGAGACTGCGAGCTCGTAACCCTTCGCGTCGCTCGAGCTTGAGTCCACGGGATTTGTCGGTGGAAACGAGCTCCCTAGCTAATTACTCGTACTCCGAGGGTCCTAGCGTCGTGTAGTCGAAGATAATCGTCTGACCTCGGGTCGGCGGGATTCGTCAGGATGGGAGCGCGAGCCGGGCTCGTGAGTTTCCGTGCACCGAGAGGCCCCGGTCGTGCGAGGTCGAAGATAGATAGCCGCGGCGTTCGGTCAGCGCGGTTCGTCTTGGCGCGAGGCGGGCTCGGGTGTGATCTCGTGAGGCTCGTGTTTTGGCCTTGGCTTCGGGGCGTGGCTTTCGCTCGGCGGGGCGGAGATTTGGCCATCCGGTCTCCGAACTCGTCGAAGGCGGGAAACAACTTCAGCGGGCTGAGTTCTGGCGGAAGCTTCGTGCGGCGGGGGTTGTCCTGCGAGCGAGGCTCGGGCTCGTCGAGGCCCGAGGGGTTTGACTATGCGGTCTCGAGCTCGTGCGGCCGGAGCCGGGCTCAAACCCTCTGAGCTCGTCGGGCGGGAGTTGGTCCGGACTATGAGCTCGCGAGCGGAAGTTTCCGTGGGCCGAGCTTGTGTCGAGGCCGATCTGGGCCAGAAGTGCCCGAGTTTTACAGCGATTTGTCGTGTGTTTAGAAGTACCTCTAATATTGAGTACCCGACAATCAGTATGGTTAGATTATATGGACAATGCTGTTTTTGCTAAGATAATGTAGTAATGCATACAAATGTGTTCAATCTTCTTGCAGTATACAGACTTTAGAGGACTGTCCCTCCTAAAAACTGTTCAGTAATTTCAAAGTGACAGGGCAGGATAATAACTTATCACAACTCACAATTTGCCATCATCGTTACCCTATTATTCTATTACAGGAAAAACAATTAAGACATTGCGTGCCTACAATTTAATTGATAAAATCTTAACACTATTTGGGATAAAATAACATTTTAGAACCGTTCAAACAGTAAAAATGATATGCCTGACATCAACAATTTTTCTTCAGAACCAGAAGGGACCAAATAAAAGTATAAAACTGATAGTACTCCTCTGCACTGTTAACAGGAGCCAAGTCCCTTCCCTTTATAGAGCAGTAAAACACGATTTCGGTGCAAGTCGCGCTTGATCCGAATCAATGCGTAAAAACCCGCAAGCGTCTTTGCATTAGGGATCCGCACTAATAAAACTAAATGGAACCATGGAAGAGTAGTCTGAGAGGACGGGGATAAGGTGGGAGTTGGATGAGCAGTGAGCACCTGACTGCCGGCAGACGAAAAGATGGCGGCGCCGACGGCGAGGACCCCTCCCCGCCAGTCCAGCGTTACCGCCTTTGAGCTCGATGACTCGTCTCCCACCTTCTGCGTTTCCACTCTGGAAGGTTCTTCTTCTTATCTTATCTTATCCTACTACTAAAAATCCTCAAAAGGAATCGTCGCCCGGCATAATGACCCCGCCTCCGCGGTAATGACCCCCGCCCCTGCGATTAAACCGCTAATGACCCAGTCGCCCCGAAACTTCCCCGGCCTCCACGGAACTGCCCCTGCCCCGCGTTGACGAGGACCTGACCAAGCTCTCGCGGTCCGGGCGTAACTCCCGCACTCCCACGTCTCGGCCGCCGCGACAGGAAGGGACGAGCGCCGCGACACCGGACAACGGCGGCCGGCGGCGGCTCCAGTGACGATCGCTGCCGCGGCGCAGACGACTACAGCGGCAGGGACGAGCGTAGCGTCGACGACTACGGCGGCGGCAGGAACGAAGCGCCGCGCGGACGACTACATCGGGTTCAACAAGGTACCACCGTCGTAGCCCTATCCCTCTGCACCATGCATCATCTCCGCTGCCGGCAACCGCGCCGCACGCCTCTGCGTCTGCCCTCCACTGGTACTCCACGACTACGATGGGGTTCCCCGTGGGGGTACTTGCAGATGCAGCTCCCGCGCGCGCGCTGCTGCAGGTGCTCCCTCCTCTCCTCGGCCACCTCCACCGCTTCCTCTCTGGGCGTTCCACGCCGTGGGGCTCGGCGATCTCATCGACCTCGGCTGCAACTACCCTACCCGCGGCCGCCCGTCCACGGCGGCGGCGGCGCGGGAGCACCACCACCCGCACCAGCACCAGGGCCATGACAACGCGGCCGCCGCGCCGCTGCAGTATCGGCGGGTGGAGTTCAGGCCCGTCCCGACTGTGGTTGTCGACGAAGCGCTCCCCCGTGGTGCGGTTCGACGAGCTGGCGAGGGGACGGCGACTGCGCGGTGTCCCTCAGCGGCATCGGCGGCGGCTCGGCAACTGCCGCCCACGTCTTGCGCCGCGCCTGCCTGGACCGCTGGACGCATGACCAGCGCACCTGCCCGCTCTGCCGCGCGCCGCTCATCCCTGGGGCCGCCGCTGCCGAGGGTTTAGCCCATTCGGCCCTCTGCCGCCACGGGATGAGTTCGGGATCAGGAGACGAGGCCCCGTCTCGCCGGCGGGCGGGCGGGCGGCATGTACGACCTCGTGGAGCGGATGGAGTGCCTGTACGTGCGCATCGTCAAGCCGCGGGGGCTCAAGTGGGTGGCGGCTTCCACCCGCTCGCCAAGGTGAAGCTCGGGAGCTACTCCTGCGCGACGCGGGCATCGAAGACGGTGAGCCCAGAGGTGGAACGACGTGTTCGCCTTCTCGCGGGGAGAGGATCCAGGCGTCGTTTTCCTGGACGTGGTGGTCAGGGCAAGGGCCTTCTCGCGGGAAGGATCCAGGCGTCGTTCCTGGACGTGGTGGTCAAGGCCAAGGGCTTCGCCAAGGACGACTTCGTCGGCCGCCTGCGCTCGACCTGGCCGACGCCCCCTTCCGCGTGCCGCCCGACAGCGCGCTCGCGCTCGCGCCGCAGTGGTACCACGTCTTCAACAACGCGGAGCGCGGGGGTGAGCGATGATGGCCGTGTGGTTCGGCACGCAGACCGACGAGTGCTTCCCGCTGGCGGTGCACGCAGACGCCGCGTTCGCCGTGGACGCCAAGCTGGCCGCGCACATCCGCTGCAAGCAGTACACCGTGCCGCGGCTTTGGTACGTGCGCGTCAACGTCATCGAGGGCCCGCGACATCGCCTTCGTGGACGTGGCGGGCGAGGTGGGTGCAAAGCCAGCGGCGGGCCGGCGCCGGCGCCGAGCAGCAGGCGAGGCCGCCCGCGGGGCGTCACTCCGGCAAGATGCAGCGGGACGCGCCGCCACCGAAGCTGACGCCAGACGGGGAGGTCACGGTCGCGCTCGGCGCGCCCACGCCGCCCGTCCGCCCGCGGCGCCCGCTGCTGCAGTGGCTGCTGCTCAGGCGCCACGTGACCTCAGTGCCGCGGAACACGTCGATGATGGCTGTGCCGGGGCGCCTGGCGAGCGCACCGGCGCCGCGCGGCGCCGCTGTCGCTGACCACGGGCGGTACGCCGGTGGGGGGCGCCGCGGCGAGGGGCGTGGGACGTACGCCCTGGCCGTGAAGAAGACGCGGTTGTAGAGGCGCCGTCAAACTCCTCGATCACCACGGCGTGGCGCCGCGCGGAGGGCGGCGGAAGGAGGGAAACAGTGCGCCCGCAGCTGCCCCGCCGCGAAGTAGATCATGGCGACGACGACGACGGTGGGGCCGAGGCCGAGCCGCCGCTGTCCACCGCGTACTGCGCGGTGGCGTTGAGCCGCCTGCCTGAGCCGCGTCGTAGGCCCGCTACGTCGACGCCGGCAGGGATGGTGGCTCTGCCAATGACGCTAACCACGGCTGTGCGATCTGAGGAGAACCCGTTCGTGCGATCTTTAGGAAGAACCTTGGCAAATACGGTCAGAGCGCCTGCATGTTCGTGCAGAACCGTTCCCCGCCGGAGCACCCCGCTGCCGCTGCCACCGCGCTCCTCCGCAACACCCTGCCTCTCTGCACCGTAGCCAACGTGGTGAGCTCCTCAATTCAACGCACTTGATCTCGCTGAACCCACGCGTATGCAATCGCGTGGCACCGGCATAAGGCCGCAAGCAAACAGAGCTAGCAGCGCCGCCGTGCGTGTGCGTGCCTTGCTTTGCTTGTATTAGCTTGATGACACAATCATGACGTCACCGTCAATTTTATTGCCGTGTCCTTTTACAAAGATAATTACAAAAATACAATGCAAATACACTAGGTGCAGCACACCTGCCATGTCGGTGACTCGGGTGACCCTACTGCCCTACTGAGAGTCTGAGATCTTGCCAAAACCAATTTTTCACCCAAGCCAAGTGCATCAACTTTCTTTAAGATTTCTTTGTTGTTTTGAGCTTTGTAAATCACCTGGCAGCCGATGCCTATCTGTTTTGCCGTGGTAATTAAAGATTTATAAAATAATAAACAGTATTGTGTCTTCGTTGTTTCTTGATACATGTGTCCATACGTTATATATGCAGTGAGGATAAATCCCCAAGTGCCGACCTGCCCCTGCAACGTCCGTCTGCGAAGGTATCGGGTGCTGTCGCCTGGCGCTGCCAAAGGGAGAGACTAAAGCCGCCGAGCTTGAATGGAACAAAACGGGGCGACCTGAAACAGCGGTGCACAGGAAGATGAAGACTCAAAACTTCGATTTTGTCTACCCTTCTTCTTTGCGTGTTGCGATTCCATATTATGATTCGATCTCATACGGGTTTGTTCTATGTGTGGATCATGGGTTTGGAACTTGTGATATATTTACCTTCTTTTTACTATGTTGCGATTCCATATTGTGATTCGATCTCATCTCGCGGTTTGTTCTATGTGTGGATCATGGGTTTCGAACTTGTGATAAACATTTCTATTTACAAATATATACGAGTCATTCGTATTCCCTAAACTAAAAAAATTCAATGGAAAATAATGCATACTACTACACCATTGGGTGACAAGACTAACACTACTAATGGAGGTAAGAATAATACCGCAGGCAATTACTATATTCAATTCAATGTATTGTTTATGTTATAAATCAATATTATATTGATGTAATCTTTGCTGATGGCGATGCTGGAAGAGAAGAAAGAGATAGGGCTCGATGGCACTCAATGACTCAAGAGCAAAGAAGAAAAAGTATAAAAAGCGACGAGAAGCAAATAAAAGAAAGAAAGGACAAACAACATATGGAAACTACCAATGCTTGTATAGTACAATTTGTTATTCAGAATAATACTATAGATATTATTGTTAATGTTTCTGTATATATGTCTTGTGTCATAATTGGTAGATGGTCATGATGCATCAAACAAGGAAAACATGGATCCTAATGCAACAGATGATTGGTTGGATAGGAATGATTCAAACCATGCAATCAATATTGACGATTACGGTAATTGAACTATTTTTAATATGGCATTAACACCTACATTTTTTTGTTGGTGAATCTATCATTACCTTTTATATGCAATGTGAGGACCGTTCATGAATATCTCTGCGGTGTTTTGGTTGTCCTGCTACTTTTTAAAAACTCAAACACAACTTTGCGGTGATGATGTAATTCTTGCTCATAGCATAGTTAATGAAGCAATGCAATCACAATACAGCGATGCTTCACGTAAAGAGAGAGAGCTGACAAGTGAGCAAGTGAGCGTTGTTCGTACCCGCGAAAGAGGATGACATATGAAAACATTATGACACTGAGCAACGGGAACATAGGCGCACTTGCAACAAAGGCTTTACAACAAAACTCCATCTCGTAAAGGCAGCAATGAAAGCTAGTAAACCCGCTTCTTGGGCACATAAACACAACTTACAGTGAGTCCATTGCCATGGAGAATCCACTCTTTAATCCAACGGTCAGGTGGCCACTTCAAACTCATTTGTGCCTCATGGACCTAAGCTCGATTGCAACACCCTTACCTCGATCCAACCATGACCAATAATGGTAAATA
>JADLZK010003903.1:0-19119 GCA_015847255.1 Hyparrhenia diplandra
AGAAGTTTCCATTCCACCCATAAAATCGAAGCTAGAATTTTTCGTGGTTGTGGAATCAAATGCCTCACAATAGGGAGCCTAAATTTGAAGAAGTGGACCATTGAGAGTTTTTCTAAGAATCACTTGTCATAGGCCTCAAAGTAGCACTTGTTTAGAGTGAAATCTTGGAATTCCAAAGAAAATCTCTATGGTGACCTACGACGTAAAACAAGAAGGGAAGGAACATCTAAAAGCTACGAGGAAGTTAGGGTGGATAGGTTAGATGATGGTAGGATCAATTACATTACGCGTTCCACAACCGCTAATATATGTTTCTCGATGTGACACTAGGGATCAGCGGGTGATGATTTCAAATGTAAACTCAAAACTCAAAGAGAAAAAGCTATAGAATCGAAGCTAAGACTTTTCGTGGTTGTGGAATCAAATGCTATGTCACCCGATGCCTCACCCTAGGAGCCTAAATTTGAAGAAGTGGACCATTGGAGAGTTTTTCTAAGAATCACTTGTCATAGGCCCCAAAGTAGCACTTGTTTAGAGGAAATCTTGAATTCCAAAGAAAATCTCTCGCGGTCGCACTCCACGACGTAAAACAAGAAGGGGAACCATACCTAAAGCTACGTGAGGGAAGTTAGGGTGGATAGGTTAGATGATGGTAGGATCAATTACATTGCGCTCCCCAACCGCTAATATATGTTTCTCGATGTGACACTAGGGATCGCCGGGCGATGATTTCAAAGTGGAACTCAAAAACAAAGAGAAGTTTCCAATCCGCTATAGAATCGAAGCTAGACTTTTTCATGGTTGTGGAATCAAATGCCTCACCCTAGGGAGCCTAAATTTGAAGAAGTGGACCATTAGAGAGTTTTTCTAAGAATCACTTGTCATAGGCCCCAAAGTAGCACTTGTTTAGAGTGAAATCTTGAATTCCAAAGAAAATCTCTCGTGGTCGACACCTACGATCAAAAACAAGAAGGGAATGATACCTAAAGCTACGTAGGAAGTTAGGGTGGATAGGTTAGATGATGGTAGGATCAATTACATTGCGCTCCCCAACCGTTAATATATGTTTCTCGATGTGACACTAGGGATCACCATGGTAATGATTTCAACAAGTGAACTCAAAACAAAGAGAAGTTTCCAATCCGCTATAGAATCGAGCCTAGACTTTTTCGTGGTTGTGGAATCAAATGCCTCACCCTAGGGAGCCTAAAATTTGAAGAAGTGGACCATTGAGAGTTTTTCTAAGAATCACTTGTCATAGGCCCCAAAGTAGCACTTGTTTAGAGTGAAATCTTGAATTCCAAAGAAAATCTCTCGCGGTCGACCAACGATCGTAAAACAAGAAGGGGAATGAACACCTAAAGCTACGTGAGGAAGTTAGGGGTGGATAGGTTAGATGATGGTAGGATCAATTACATTGCGCTCCCCAACCGCTAATATATGTTTCTCGATGTGACACTAGGGACGGCCGGGCGATGATTTCAGCGGAACTCAAAAACAAAGAGAAGTTTCCAACCGCTATAGAATCGAAGCCAGACTTTTTCGTGGTTGTGGAATCAAATGCCTCACCCTAGGGAGCCTAAATTTGAAGAAGTGGACCATTGGAGAGTTTTTCTAAGAATCACTTGTCATAGGCCCCAAAGTAGCACTTGTTTAGAGGAAATCTTGAATTCCAAAGAAAATCTCTCGCGGTTGACCTACGACAAAACAAGAAGGGGAATCCATATGAAAGCTACGTAGGAAGTTAGGGTGGATAGGTTAGATGATGGTAGGATCAATTACATTGCGCGCTCCCCAACCGCTAATATATGTTTCTCGATGTGACACTAGGGATCGGCCGGGCGATGATTTCCAAATGAACTCAAAACAAAGAGAAGTTTCCAATCCGCTATAGAATCGAAGCCAGACTTTTTTCGTGGTTGTGGAATCAAATGCCTCACCCTAGGGAGCCTAAATTTGAAGAAGTGGACCATTGGAGAGTTTTTCTAAGAATCACTTGTCATAGGCCTCAAAGTAGCACTTGTTTAGAGGAAATCTTGAATTCCAAAGAAAATCTCTCGCGGTGACCTACGACGTAAAACAAGAAGGGGAACCCACACCTAAAGCTACGAGGAAGTTAGGGTGGATAGGTTAGATGATGGTAGGATCAATTACATTGCGCTCCCCAACCGCTAATATATGTTTCCTCGATGTGACATAGGGATCGTTGGCGATGATTTCAGCCGTGAACTCAAAACAAAGAGAAGTTTCCAATCCGCTATAGAATCGAAGCTAGACTTTTTCGTGGTTGTGGAATCAAATGCCTCACCCTAGGGAGCCTAAATTTGAAGAAGTGGACCATTGGAGAGTTTTTCTAAGAATCACTTGTCATAGGCCCCAAAGTAGCACTTGTTTAGAGTGAAATCTTTGAATTCCAAAGAAAATCTCTCAGGTCACCTACGACGTAAAACAAGAAGGGGAATGACACCTAAAGCTACATAGGAAGTTAGGGTGGATAGGTTAGATGATGGTAGGATCAATTACATTGCGCTCCCCAACCGCTATATATATGTTTTCTCGATGTGACACTAGGGACCGGCCGGGCGATGATTTCAAGCCAATGAACTCAAAAAACAAAGAGAAGTTTCCAATCCGCTATAGAATCGAAGCTAGACTTTTTTCGTGGTTGTGGAATCAAATGCCTCACCCTAGGGAGCCTAAATTTGAAGAAGTGGACCATTAGAGAGTTTTTCTAAGAATCACTTGTCATAGGCCCCAAAGTAGCACTTGTTTAGAGGAAATCTTGAATTCCAAAGAAAATCTCTCAGGTCGACTCCACGATCAAAAAACAAGAAGGGGGAACCACACCTAAAGCTACGTAGGAAGTTAGGGTGGATAGGTTAGATGATGGTAGGATCAATTACATTGCGCTCCCCAACCGTTAATATATGTTTCCTCGATGTGACACTAGGGATCGGCCGGGCGCAATGATTTCAAATTGAACTCAAAACAAAGAGAAGTTTCCAATCCGCTATAGAATCGAAGCTAGACTTTTCGTGGTTGTGGAATCAAATGCCTCACCCTAGGGAGCCTAAATTTGAAGAAGTGGACCATTAGAGAGTTTTTCTAAGAATCACTTGTCATAGGCCTCAAAGTAGCACTTGTTTAGAGGAAATCTTGAATTCCAAAGAAAATCTCTCGCGGTCGACCTAATGATCAAAACAAGAGGGGGGAATGACACACTAAAGCTACATAGGAAGTTAGGGTGGATAGGTTAGATGATGGTAGGATCAATTACATTGCGCTCCCAACCGCTAATATATGTTTCTCGATGTGACACTAGGGAGGCCGGGCGATGATTTCAACGTGAACTCAAAAACAAAGAGAAGTTTCCAACCGCTATAGAATCGAAGCTAGACTTTTTCGCGTGGTTGTGGAATCAAATGCCTCACCCTAGGGAGCCTAAATTTGAAGAAGTGGACCATTAGAGAGTTTTTCTAAGAATCACTTGTCATAGGCCTCAAAGTAGCACTTGTTTAGAGTGAAATCTTGAATTCCAAAGAAAATCTCTCGCGGTTGACCTACGACGTAAAACAAGAAGGGGAATGACACCTAAAGCTACGTAGGAAGTTAGGGTGGATAGGTTAGATGATGGTAGGATCAATTACATTGCGCTCCCCAACCGCTAATATATGTTTTCTCGATGTGACATAGGGACTGCCGGGCGATGATTTCAAATGAACTCAAAACAAAGAGAAGTTTCCAATCCGCTATAGAATCGAAGCTAGACTTTTTCGTGGTTGTGGAATCAAATGCCTCACCCTAGGGAGCCTAAATTTGAAGAAGTGGACCATTAGAGAGTTTTTCTAAGAATCACTTGTCATAGGCCCCAAAGTAGCACTTGTTTAGAGTGAAATCTTGAATTCCAAAGAAAATCTCTCGCGGTCGACCTACACGACGTAAAACAAGAAGGGGAATGATACCTAAAGCTACGTAGGAAGTTAGGGTGGATAGGTTAGATGATGGTAGGATCAATTACATTGCGCTCCCCAACCGCTAATATATGTTTCTCGATGTGACACTAGGGACGGGCTGGCGATGATTTCAGCCGATGAACTCAAAACAAAGAGAAGTTTCCAATCCGCTATAGAATCGAAGCTAGACTTTTTCGTGGTTGTGGAATCAAATGCCTCACCCTAGGGAGCCTAAATTTGAAGAAGTGGACCATTGAGAGTTTTTCTAAGAATCACTTGTCATAGGCCTCAAAGTAGCACTTGTTTAGAGTGAAATCTTGAATTCCAAAGAAAATCTCTCGCGGTCGACCTACGACGTAAAACAAGAAGGGGAATGACACCTAAAGCTACGTAGGAAGTTAGGGTGGATAGGTTAGATGATGGTAGGATCAATTACATTGCGCTCCCCAACCGCTAATATATGTTTCTCGATGTGACACTAGGGACGGCCGGGCGATGATTTCAAGGAACTCAAAACAAAGAGAAGTTTCCAATCCGCTATAGAATCGAAGCTAGACTTTTTCGTGGTTGTGGAATCAAATGCCTCACCCTAGGGAGCCTAAATTTGAAGAAGTGGACCATTAGAGAGTTTTTCTAAGAATCACTTGTCATAGGCCCCAAAGTAGCACTTGTTTAGAGTGAAATCTTGAATTCCAAAGAAAATCTCTCAGGTCGACCTACGACGTAAAACAAGAAGGGGAACCACACCTAAAAGCTACATAGGAAGTTAGGGTGGATAGGTTAGATGATGGTAGGATCAATTACATTGCGCTCCCCCCAACCGCTAATATATGTTTCTCGATGTGACACTAGGGATCGCCGGGCGATGATTTCAGCGTGAACTCAAAACAAAGAGAAGTTTCCAATCCGCTATAGAATCGAAGCTAGACTTTTTCGTGGTTGTGGAATCAAATGCCTCACCCTAGGGAGCCTAAATTTGAAGAAGTGGACCATTGGAGAGTTTTTCTAAGAATCACTTGTCATAGGCCTCAAAGTAGCACTTGTTTAGAGTGAAATCTTGAATTCCAAAGAAAATCTCTCGCGGTCGACCTACGACGTAAAACAAGAAGGGAACGACACCTAAAGCTACGTAGGAAGTTAGGGTGGATAGGTTAGATGATGGTAGGATCAATTACATTGCGCTCCCCAACCGCTAATATATGTTTCTCGATGTGACACTAGGGATCGGCCATGATGATTTCAGCAAGCGAACTCAAAACAAAGAGAAGTTTCCAATCCGCTATAGAATCGAAGCTAGACTTTTTCGTGGTTGTGGAATCAAATGCCTCACCCTAGGGAGCCTAAATTTGAAGAAGTGGACCATTGGAGAGTTTTTCTAAGAATCACTTGTCATAGGCCTCAAAGTAGCACTTGTTTAGAGTGAAATCTTGAATTCCAAAGAAAATCTCTTGTGGTCAACCACGACGTAAAACAAGAAGGGGAATGACACCTAAAGCTACGTAGGAAGTTAGGGTGGATAGGTTAGATGATGGTAGGATCAATTACATTGCGCTCCCCAACCATTAATATATGTTTCTCGATGTGACACTAGGGATCGGCCGGGCGATGATGATTTCAATAGTGAACTCAAAAACAAAGAGAAGTTTCCAATCCGCTATAGAATCGAAGCTAGACTTTTCGTGGTTGTGGAATCAAATGCCTCACCCTAGGGAGCCTAAATTTGAAGAAGTGGACCATTGGAGAGTTTTTCTAAGAATCACTTGTCATAGGCCTCAAAGTAGCACTTGTTTAGAGGAAATCTTGAATTCCAAAGAAAATCTCCGCGGTCGACCCACGACATAAAACAAGAAGGGGAATGACACTAAAGCTACATAGGAAGTTAGGGTGGATAGGTTAGATGATGGTAGGATCAATTACATTGCGCTCCCCAACCGCTAATATATGTTTTCGATGTGACACTAGGGATCGGCCGGGCGATGATTTCAGCCAAGGAACTCAAAACAAAGAGAAGTTTCCAATCCGCTATAGAATCGAAGCTAGACTTTTTCGTGGTTGTGGAATCAAATGCCTCACCCTAGGGAGCCTAAATTTGAAGAAGTGGACCATTAGAGAGTTTTTCTAAGAATCACTTGTCATAGGCCCCAAAGTAGCACTTGTTTAGAGTGAAATCTTGAATTCCAAAGAAAATCTCTCGCGGGTCGACCTACGACGTAAAACAAGAAGGGGAATGATACCTAAAGCTAATGTAGGAAGTTAGGGTGGATAGGTTAGATGATGGTAGGATCAATTACATTGCGCTCCCCAACCGCTAATATATGTTTCTCGATGTGACACTAGGGATCGGGCGGCGATGATTTCAAAGCTGAACTCAAAAACAAAAAGAGAAGTTTCCAATCCGGCTATAGAATCGAAGCTAGACTTTTTCGTGGTTGTGGAATCAAATGCCTCACCCTAGGGAGCCTAAATTTGAAGAAGTGGACCATTGGAGAGTTTTTCTAAGAATCACTTGTCATAGGCCTCAAAGTAGCACTTGTTTAGAGGAAATCTTGAATTCCAAAGAAAATCTCGCGGTCGACCCTACGACGTAAAACAAGAAGGGGAATCCACACCTAAAGCTACGTAGGAAGTTAGGGTGGATAGGTTAGATGATGGTAGGATCAATTACATTGCGCTCCCCAACATTAATATATGTTTCTCGATGTGACACTAGGGATCGGCCGGGCGATGATTTCAGCCGCGAACTCAAAACAAAGAGAAGTTTCCAATCCGCTATAGAATCGAAGCTAGACTTTTTCGTGGTTGTGGAATCAAATGCCTCACCCTAGGGAGCCTAAATTTGAAGAAGTGGACCATTGGAGAGTTTTTCTAAGAATCACTTGTCATAGGCCTCAAAGTAGCACTTGTTTAGAGTGAAATCTTGAATTCCAAAGAAAATCAGGTGGTCGACCTCCACGATCGTAAAACAAGAAGGGGAATGACACCTAAAGCTACGTAGGAAGTTAGGGTGGATAGGTTAGATGATGGTAGGATCAATTACATTGCGCTCCCCAACCGCTAATATATGTTTCTCGATGTGACACTAGGGACGGCCGGGCGATGATTTCAAAGCGGAACTCAAAACAAAGAGAAGTTTCCAACCGCTATAGAATCGAAGCTAGACTTTTTCGTGGTTGTGGAATCAAATGCCTCACCCTAGGGAGCCTAAATTTGAAGAAGTGGACCATTGGAGAGTTTTTCTAAGAATCACTTGTCATAGGCCCCAAAGTAGCACTTGTTTAGAGGAAATCTTGAATTCCAAAGAAAATCTCGCGGATGACCTACGACGTAAAACAAGAAGGGGAATGACACCTAAAGCTATGTAGGAAGTTAGGGTGGATAGGTTAGATGATGGTAGGATCAATTACATTGCGCTCCCCAAACCGCTAATATATGTTTCTCGATGTGACACTAGGGACGGCCGGGCGATGATTTCAGCGAACTCAAAACAAAGAGAAGTTTCCAATCCGCTATAGAATCGAAGCTAGACTTTTTCGTGGTTGTGGAATCAAATGCCTCACCCTAGGGAGCCTAAATTTGAAGAAGTGGACCATTGGAGAGTTTTTCTAAGAATCACTTGTCATAGGCCCCAAAGTAGCACTTGTTTAGAGTGAAATCTTGGAATTCCAAAGAAAATCTCTCGCGGTCCACCTACGACGTAAAACAAGAAGGGGAACGACACCTAAAGCTACGTAGGAAGTTAGGGTGGATAGGTTAGATGATGGTAGGATCAATTACATTGCGCTCCCCAACCGTTAATATATGTTTCTCGATGTGACACTAGGGATCGGCCATGATGATTTCAGCCAAGGAACTCAAAACAAAGAGAAGTTTCCAATCCGCTATAGAATCGAAGCTAGACTTTTTCGTGGTTGTGGAATCAAATGCCTCACCCTAGGGAGCCTAAATTTGAAGAAGTGGACCATTGGAGAGTTTTTCTAAGAATCACTTGTCATAGGCCCCAAAGTAGCACTTGTTTAGAGTGAAATCTTGAATTCCAAAGAAAAATCTCGTGGTCGACCCTACGACGTAAAACAAGAAGGGGAATGACACCTAAAGCTACATAGGAAGTTAGGGTGGATAGGTTAGATGATGGTAGGATCAATTACATTGCGCTCCCCAACCGCTAATATATGTTTCTCGATGTGACACTAGGGATCGGCCGGGTGATGATTTCAAAGCGCGGAACTCAAAACAAAGAGAAGTTTCCAATCCGCTATAGAATCGAAGCTAGACTTTTTCGTGGTTGTGGAATCAAATGCCTCACCCTAGGGAGCCTAAATTTGAAGAAGTGGACCATTGGAGAGTTTTTCTAAGAATCACTTGTCATAGGCCCCAAAGTAGCACTTGTTTAGAGGAAATCTTGAATTCCAAAGAAAATCTCTCGTGGTCGACCTAACGATCAAAACAAGAAGGGGAATCCATTACCTAAAGCTACGTAGGAAGTTAGGGTGGATAGGTTAGATGATGGTAGGATCAATTACATTGCGCTCCCCAACCGCTAATATATGTTTCTCGATGTGACACTAGGGACTGCCGCATGATGATTTCAGCAATGAACTCAAAACAAAGAGAAGTTTCCAATCCGCTATAGAATCGAAAGCTAGACTTTTTCGTGGTTGTGGAATCAAATGCCTCACCCTAGGGAGCCTAAATTTGAAGAAGTGGACCATTGGAGAGTTTTTCTAAGAATCACTTGTCATAGGCCTCAAAGTAGCACTTGTTTAGAGTGAAATCTTGAATTCCAAAGAAAAATCTCTCGGTCGTCCACCTAACGATAAAACAAGAAGGGGAAATTACCTAAAGCTACATAGGAAGTTAGGGTGGATAGGTTAGATGATGGTAGGATCAATTACATTGCGCTCCCCAACCGCTAATATATGTTTCTCGATGTGACACTAGGGACGGCCGGGTGATGATTTCAGCGGAACTCAAAACAAAGAGAAGTTTCCAATCCGCTATAGAATCGAAGCTAGACTTTTTCGTGGTTGTGGAATCAAATGCCTCACCCTAGGGAGCCTAAATTTGAAGAAGTGGACCATTAGAGAGTTTTTCTAAGAATCACTTGTCATAGGCCTCAAAGTAGCACTTGTTTAGAGGAAATCTTGAATTCCAAAGAAAATCTCGCGGGTCGACCTAACGACGTAAAACAAGAAGGGAATGACACCAAAAGCTACGTGAGGAAGTTAGGGGTGGATAGGTTAGATGATGGTAGGATCAATTACATTGCGCTCCCCAACCGCTAATATATGTTTCTCGATGTGACACTAGGGATCGTTGGCGATGATTTCAGCGCGAACTCAAAACAAAAAGAGAAGTTTCCAACCGCTATAGAATCGAAGCTAGACTTTTTCGTGGTTGTGGAATCAAATGCCTCACCCTAGGGAGCCTAAATTTGAAGAAGTGGACCATTAGAGAGTTTTTCTAAGAATCACTTGTCATAGGCCCCAAAGTAGCACTTGTTTAGAGGAAATCTTGAATTCCAAAGAAAATCTCTCGCGTGGTCGACCTACGATCGTAAAACAAGAAGGGGAATCCATACACCTAAAGCTATGTAGGAAGTTAGGGTGGATAGGTTAGATGATGGTAGGATCAATTACATTGCGCTCCCCAACCGCTAATATATGTTTCTCGATGTGACACTAGGGACTGTTAATGATGATTTCAGCCGCTGAACTCAAAACAAAAGAGAAGTTTCCAATCCGCTATAGAATCGAAGCTAGACTTTTTCGTGGTTGTGGAATCAAATGCCTCACCCTAGGGAGCCTAAATTTGAAGAAGTGGACCATTGAGAGTTTTTCTAAGAATCACTTGTCATAGGCCTCAAAGTAGCACTTGTTTAGAGTGAAATCTTGAATTCCAAAGAAAATCTCTCGCGGTCGACCTAACGATCAAAACAAGAAGGGGAATGACACCTAAAGCTACATAGGAAGTTAGGGTGGATAGGTTAGATGATGGTAGGATCAATTACATTGCGCTCCCCAACCGCTAATATATGTTTCTCGATGTGACACTAGGGATCGCGGGCGATGATTTCAAATGAACTCAAAACAAAGAGAAGTTTCCAATCCGCTATAGAATCGAAGCTAGACTTTTTCGTGGTTGTGGAATCAAATGCCTCACCCTAGGGAGCCTAAATTTGAAGAAGTGGACCATTAGAGAGTTTTTCTAAGAATCACTTGTCATAGGCCCCAAAGTAGCACTTGTTTAGAGTGAAATCTTGAATTCCAAAGAAAATCTCGCGGTCGACCTACGACGTAAAACAAGAAGGGGAATGATTACCTAAAGCTACATAGGAAGTTAGGGTGGATAGGTTAGATGATGGTAGGATCAATTACATTGCGCTCCCCAACCGCTAATAATATATGTTTCTCGATGTGACACTAGGGATCGGCCGGGCGATGATTTCAAAAGGAACAAAAAACAAAGAGAAGTTTCCAATCCGCTATAGAATCGAAGCTAGACTTTTTCGTGGTTGTGGAATCAAATGCCTCACCCTAGGGAGCCTAAATTTGAAGAAGTGGACCATTGGAGAGTTTTTCTAAGAATCACTTGTCATAGGCCCTCAAAGTAGCACTTGTTTAGAGGAAATCTTGAATTCCAAAGAAAATCTCTCAGGTCGACCTACGACGTAAAACAAGAAGGGGAAATGACACCTAAAAGCTACGTAGGAAGTTAGGGTGGATAGGTTAGATGATGGTAGGATCAATTACATTGCGCTCCACAACCGCTAATATATATTTTCGATGTGACACTAGGGACGGCCTGGCGATGATTTCAAAATAACTCAAAAAAAAAGAGAAGTTTCCAATCCGCTATAGAATCGAAGCTAGACTTTTTCGTGGTTGTGGAATCAAATGCCTCACCCTAGGGAGCCTAAATTTGAAGAAGTGGACCATTAGAGAGTTTTTCTAAGAATCACTTGTCATAGGCCCCAAAGTAGCACTTGTTTAGAGGAAATCTTTGAATTCCAAAGAAAATCTCTCGCGGTTGACCTAATGACGTAAAACAAGAAGGGGAAATGACACCTAAAGCTACGTAGGAAGTTAGGGTGGATAGGTTAGATGATGGTAGGATCAATTACATTGCGCTCCCCAACCGCTAATATATGTTTCTCGATGTGACACTAGGGATCGGCCGGGCGATGATTTCAAGGAACTCAAAAACAAAGAGAAGTTTCCAATCCGCTATAGAATCGAAGCTAGACTTTTTCGTGGTTGTGGAATCAAATGCCTCACCCTAGGGAGCCTAAATTTGAAGAAGTGGACCATTGGAGAGTTTTTCTAAGAATCACTTGTCATAGGCCCCAAAGTAGCACTTGTTTAGAGAGGAAATCTTGAATTCCAAAGAAAATCTCTCGCGGTGACCTACGACGTAAAACAAGAAGGGGAATCCACACTAAAAGCTACGTAGGAAGTTAGGGTGGATAGGTTAGATGATGGTAGGATCAATTACATTGCGCTCCCCAACCGCTAATATATGTTTCTCGATGTGACACTAGGGATCGGCCGGGCGATGATTTCAGCTGAACTCAAAACAAAGAGAAGTTTCCAATCCGCTATAGAATCGAAGCTAGACTTTTTCGTGGTTGTGGAATCAAATGCCTCACCCTAGGGAGCCTAAATTTGAAGAAGTGGACCATTGAGAGTTTTTCTAAGAATCACTTGTCATAGGCCCCAAAGTAGCACTTGTTTAGAGTGAAATCTTGAATTCCAAAGAAAATCTCTCGCGGTCGACCTACGATCAAAACAAGAAGGGGAATGACACCTAAAGCTACATAGGAAGTTAGGGTGGATAGGTTAGATGATGGTAGGATCAATTACATTGCGCTCCCCAACCGCTAATATATGTTTCTCGATGTGACACTAGGGATCGGCCGGGCGATGATTTCAGCCCGCGGAACTCAAAACAAAGAGAAGTTTCCAATCCGCTATAGAATCGAAGCTAGACTTTTTCGTGGTTGTGGAATCAAATGCCTCACCCTAGGGAGCCTAAATTTGAAGAAGTGGACCATTGGAGAGTTTTTCTAAGAATCACTTGTCATAGGCCTCAAAGTAGCACTTGTTTAGAGGAAATCTTTGAATTCCAAAGAAAATCTCTCGGGTCGACCTACGACGTAAAACAAGAAGGGGAATGACACCTAAAGCTACATAGGAAGTTAGGGTGGATAGGTTAGATGATGGTAGGATCAATTACATTGCGCTCCCCAACCGCTAATATATGTTTCTCGATGTGACACTAGGGACGCCTGGCGATGATTTCAGCCAAGGAACTCAAAACAAAGAGAAGTTTCCAATCCGCTATAGAATCGAAGCTAGACTTTTTCGTGGTTGTGGAATCAAATGCCTCACCCTAGGGAGCCTAAATTTGAAGAAGTGGACCATTAGAGAGTTTTTCTAAGAATCACTTGTCATAGGCCTCAAAGTAGCACTTGTTTAGAGTGAAATCTTGAATTCCAAAGAAAATCTCTCGCGGTCGACCCACGACGTAAAACAAGAAGGGGAATGACACCTAAAGCTACGTAGGAAGTTAGGGTGGATAGGTTAGATGATGGTAGGATCAATTACATTGCGCTCCCCAACCGCTAATATATGTTTCTCGATGTGACACTAGGGACGGCCGGGCGATGATTTCAATAAATGAACTCAAAAAAAAAAGAGAAGTTTCCAATCCGCTATAGAATCGAAGCCAGACTTTTTCGTGGTTGTGGAATCAAATGCCTCACCCTAGGGAGCCTAAATTTGAAGAAGTGGACCATTGGAGAGTTTTTCTAAGAATCACTTGTCATAGGCCCCAAAGTAGCACTTGTTTAGAGTGAAATCTTGAATTCCAAAGAAAAATCTCGCGGTTTCACCTACAATCAAAACAAGAAGGGGAACCACACTAAAGCTACGTAGGAAGTTAGGGTGGATAGGTTAGATGATGGTAGGATCAATTACATTGCGCTCCCCCAACCGCTAATATATGTTTCTCGATGTGACACTAGGGATCGGCCGGGCGATGATTTCAAAGCGCGAACTCAAAACAAAGAGAAGTTTCCAATCCGCTATAGAATCGAAGCTAGACTTTTTTCGTGGTTGTGGAATCAAATGCCTCACCCTAGGGAGCCTAAATTTGAAGAAGTGGACCATTGGAGAGTTTTTCTAAGAATCACTTGTCATAGGCCTCAAAGTAGCACTTGTTTAGAGTGAAATCTTGAATTCCAAAGAAAATCTCTGCGGTCGACCTACGACGTAAAACAAGAAGGGGAATGACACCTAAAGCTACGTAGGAAGTTAGGGTGGATAGGTTAGATGATGGTAGGATCAATTACATTGCGCTCCCCAACCGCTAATATATGTTATTTCTCGATGTGACACTAGGGATCGCCGGGCGATGATTTCACAAATGAACTCAAAAAAAAAGAGAAGTTTCCAATCCCGCTATAGAATCGAAGCTAGACTTTTTCGTGGTTGTGGAATCAAATGCCTCACCCTAGGGAGCCTAAATTTGAAGAAGTGGACCATTAGAGAGTTTTTCTAAGAATCACTTGTCATAGGCCCCAAAGTAGCACTTGTTTAGAGTGAAATCTTGAATTCCAAAGAAAATCTCTCAGGTCGACCCACGACGTAAAACAAGAAGGGAATCCACACCTAAAGCTACATAGGAAGTTAGGGTGGATAGGTTAGATGATGGTAGGATCAATTACATTGCGCTCCCCAACCGCTAATATATGTTTCTCGATGTGACACTAGGGATCGGCCATGATGATTTCAGCCAAGGAACTCAAAACAAAGAGAAGTTTCCAATCCGCTATAGAATCGAAGCTAGAGTTTTTCGTGGTTGTGGAATCAAATGCCTCACCCTAGGGAGCCTAAATTTGAAGAAGTGGACCATTGGAGAGTTTTTCTAAGAATCACTTGTCATAGGCCTCAAAGTAGCACTTGTTTAGAGTGAAATCTTGAATTCCAAAGAAAATCTCTCGCGGTCGACCTACGACATCAAAACAAGAAGGGAATGATTACCTAAAGCTACGTAGGAAGTTAGGGTGGATAGGTTAGATGATGGTAGGATCAATTACATTGGCGCTCCCCCAACCGCTAATATATGTTTCTCGATGTGACACTAGGGATCGGCCGGGCGATGATTTCAAGGAACTCAAAACAAAGAGAAGTTTCCAATCCGCTATAGAATCGAAGCTAGACTTTTTCGTGGTTGTGGAATCAAATGCCTCACCCTAGGAGCCTAAATTTGAAGAAGTGGACCATTGGAGAGTTTTTCTAAGAATCACTTGTCATAGGCCTCAAAGTAGCACTTGTTTAGAGGAAATCTTGAATTCCAAAGAAAATCTCTCGTGTCGACCTACCACGACGTAAAACAAGAAGGGGAATGACACTAAAGCTACGTAGGAAGTTAGGGTGGATAGGTTAGATGATGGTAGGATCAATTACATTGCGCTCCCCAACCGTTAATATATGTTTCTCGATGTGACACTAGGGACCGGCCGGGCGATGATTTCAGTGAACTCAAAAAAACAAAGAGAAGTTTCCAATCCGCTATAGAATCGAAGCTAGACTTTTTCGTGGTTGTGGAATCAAATGCCTCACCCTAGGGAGCCTAAATTTGAAGAAGTGGACCATTGAGAGTTTTTCTAAGAATCACTTGTCATAGGCCCCAAAGTAGCACTTGTTTAGAGTGAAATCTTGAATTCCAAAGAAAATCTCTCGCGGTCGACCTAACGACGTAAAACAAGAAGGGGAATGACATAAAAGCTACGTAGGAAGTTAGGGTGGATAGGTTAGATGATGGTAGGATCAATTACATTGCGCTCCCCAAACCGCTAATATATGTTTCTCGATGTGACACTAGGGATCGGCCGGGCGATGATTTCGCCAAATAACTCAAAACAAAGAGAAGTTTCCAATCCGCTATAGAATCGAAGCTAGACTTTTTCGTGGTTGTGGAATCAAATGCCTCACCCTAGGGAGCCTAAATTTGAAGAAGTGGACCATTGGAGAGTTTTTCTAAGAATCACTTGTCATAGGCCCCAAAGTAGCACTTGTTTAGAGTGAAATCTTGAATTCCAAAGAAAATCTCGGGTCGATCCTACGACGTAAAACAAGAAGGGGAATCCATTACCTAAAGCTACGTAGGAAGTTAGGGTGGATAGGTTAGATGATGGTAGGATCAATTACATTGCGCTCCCCAACCGCTAATATATGTTTCTCGATGTGACACTAGGGATGCGGGCGATGATTTCAAAAGCGAACTCAAAACAAAGAGAAGTTTCCAATCCGCTATAGAATCGAAGCTAGACTTTTTCGTGGTTGTGGAATCAAATGCCTCACCCTAGGGAGCCTAAATTTGAAGAAGTGGACCATTAGAGAGTTTTTCTAAGAATCACTTGTCATAGGCCTCAAAGTAGCACTTGTTTAGAGTGAAATCTTGAATTCCAAAGAAAATCTTTCGCGGTCGACCTACGACAAAACAAGAAGGGGAATGACACCTAAAAGCTACGTAGGAAGTTAGGGGTGGATAGGTTAGATGATGGTAGGATCAATTACATTGCGCTCCCCAACCGCTAATATATGTTTCTCGATGTGACACTAGGGACTGCCGGGCGATGATTTCAAGTGAACTCAAAACAAAGAGAAGTTTCCAACCGCTATAGAATCGAAGCCAGACTTTTTCGTGGTTGTGGAATCAAATGCCTCACCCTAGGGAGCCTAAATTTGAAGAAGTGGACCATTGGAGAGTTTTTCTAAGAATCACTTGTCATAGGCCTCAAAGTAGCACTTGTTTAGAGGAAATCTTGAATTCCAAAGAAAATCTCGCGGTCGCACCTACGACAAAAAACAAGAAGGGGAAATGACACCTAAAGCTACGTAGGAAGTTAGGGTGGATAGGTTAGATGATGGTAGGATCAATTACATTGCGCTCCACAAACCGCTAATATATGTTTTCGATGTGACACTAGGGATCGCCGGGCGATGATTTCAGCAAATGAACTCAAAAACAAAGAGAAGTTTCCAAACCGCTATAGAATCGAAAGCTAGACTTTTTCATGGCGGGTTGTGGAATCAAATGCCTCACCCTAGGGAGCCTAAATTTGAAGAAGTGGACCATTGGAGAGTTTTTCTAAGAATCACTTGTCATAGGCCCCAAAGTAGCACTTGTTTAGAGTGAAATCTTGAATTCCAAAGAAAATCTCTCGCGGTCGCACCTACGACGTAAAACAAGAAGGGGAATCCATACCTAAAGCTATGTAGGAAGTTAGGGTGGATAGGTTAGATGATGGTAGGATCAATTACATTGCGCTCCCCAACCGCTAATATATGTTTCTCGATGTGACACTAGGGATCTGCGGGCATGATGATTTCAGCAAGAACTCAAAACTAAGAGAAGTTTCCAATCCGCTATAGAATCGAAGCTAGACTTTTTCGTGGTTGTGGAATCAAATGCCTCACCCTAGGGAGCCTAAATTTGAAGAAGTGGACCATTGGAGAGTTTTTCTAAGAATCACTTGTCATAGGCCCCAAAGTAGCACTTGTTTAGAGGAAATCTTGAATTCCAAAGAAAATCTCTCGCGGTCGACCTACGACGTAAAACAAGAAGGGGAATGACACCTAAAGCTACGTAGGGAAGTTAGGGTGGATAGGTTAGATGATGGTAGGATCAATTACATTGCGCTCCCAAAACCGCTAATATATGTTTCTCGATGTGACACTAGGGACCGGCCGGGCGATGATTTCGCCGAACGAACTCAAAACGAAGAGAAGTTTCCAATCCGCTATAGAATCGAAAGCTAGACTTTTTCGTGGTTGTGGAATCAAATGCCTCACCCTAGGGAGCCTAAATTTGAAGAAGTGGACCATTGAGAGTTTTTCTAAGAATCACTTGTCATAGGCCCCAAAGTAGCACTTGTTTAGAGGAAATCTTGAATTCCAAAGAAAATCTCTTTGGATGAATTCTACGTGATCGAAAAAAACAAGAAGGGAAATGACACTAAAGCTACATAGGAAGTTAGGGTGGATAGGTTAGATGATGGTAGGATCAATTACATTGCGCTCCCCAACCGTTAATATATGTTTCTCGATGTGACACTAGGGATCTGCCGGGCAATGATTTCAGCTAACTCAAAACAAAGAGAAGTTTCCAATCCGCTATAGAATCGAGCTAGACTTTTTCGTGGTTGTGGAATCAAATGCCTCACCCTAGGGAGCCTAAATTTGAAGAAGTGGACCATTGAGAGAGTTTTTCTAAGAATCACTTGTCATAGGCCTCAAAGTAGCACTTGTTTAGAGGAAATCTTGGAATTCCAAAGAAAATCGCGGTCGACCCTAACGACGTAAAAAAACAAGAAGGGGAACCACACCTAAAGCTATGTAGGAAGTTAGGGTGGATAGGTTAGATGATGGTAGGATCAATTACATTGCGCTCCCCAACCGCTAAATATATGTTTCTCGATGTGACACTAGGGACTGCCGGGCGATGATTTCAAAGACAACTCAAAACAAAGAGAAGTTTCCAATCCGCTATAGAATCGAAGCTAGACTTTTTCGTGGTTGTGGAATCAAATGCCTCACCCTAGGGAGCCTAAATTTGAAGAAGTGGACCATTGGAGAGTTTTTCTAAGAATCACTTGTCATAGGCCTCAAAGTAGCACTTGTTTAGAGTGAAATCTTGAATTCCAAAGAAAATCTCTCGTGCGGTGACCTAACGATCAAAACAAGAAGGGAATGACACTAAAGCTATGTAGGAAGTTAGGGTGGATAGGTTAGATGATGGTAGGATCAATTACATTGCGCTCCCCAACCATTAATATATGTTTCTCGATGTGACACTAGGGATCGGCCGGGCGATGATTTCAGAGTGAACTCAAAAACAAAGAGAAGTTTCCAATCCGCTATAGAATCGAAGCTAGACTTTTTTTCGTGGTTGTGGAATCAAATGCCTCACCCTAGGGAGCCTAAATTTGAAGAAGTGGACCATTGGAGAGTTTTTCTAAGAATCACTTGTCATAGGCCTCAAAGTAGCACTTGTTTAGAGGAAATCTTGAATTCCAAAGAAAATCTCTCGGTGTCGACCTACGACGTAAAACAAGAAGGGGAATGACACCTAAAGCTACGTAGGAAGTTAGGGTGGATAGGTTAGATGATGGTAGGATCAATTACATTGCGCTCCCCAACCGCTAATATATGTTTCTCGATGTGACATAGGGATCGGCGGGCGATGATTTCAGCCAAAGTGAACTCAAAACAAAAGAGAAGTTTCCAACCGCTATAGAATCGAAGCCAGACTTTTTCGTGGTTGTGGAATCAAATGCCTCACCCTAGGAGCCTAAATTTGAAGAAGTGGACCATTGGAGAGTTTTTCTAAGAATCACTTGTCATAGGCCTCAAAGTAGCACTTGTTTAGAGGAAATCTTGAATTCCAAAGAAAATCTCTCGGTCGCACCTACGATCAAAACAAGAAGGGGAATCCATTACCTAAAGCTACATAGGAAGTTAGGGGTGGATAGGTTAGATGATGGTAGGATCAATTACATTGCGCTCCCCAACCGCTAATATATGTTTCTCGATGTGACACTAGGGATCGCCAATGATGATTTCAAATAACTCAAAACAAAGAGAAGTTTCCAATCCGCTATAGAATCGAAGCTAGACTTTTTCGTGGTTGTGGAATCAAATGCCTCACCCTAGGGAGCCTAAATTTGAAGAAGTGGACCATTGAGAGTTTTTCTAAGAATCACTTGTCATAGGCCCTCAAAGTAGCACTTGTTTAGAGGAAATCTTTGAATTCCAAAGAAAATCTCTAGGTCGACTAAACGTAAAAAACAAGAAGGGGAATGACACCTAAAGCTACGTATAGATGATGGTAGGATAAATTACATTGCGCTCCCCAACCGCTAATATATGTTTCTCGATGTGACACTAGGGACGGCCGGGCGATGATTTCAGCGGAACTCAAAAACAAAGAGAAGTTTCCAACCGCTATAGAATCGAAAGCTAGACTTTTTTCGTGGTTGTGGAATCAAATGCCTCACCCCTAGGGAGCCTAAATTTGAAGAAGTGGACCATTAGAGAGTTTTTCTAAGAATCACTTGTCATAGGCCTCAAAGTAGCACTTGTTTAGAGGAAATCTTGAATTA